>JALKBU010000544.1:0-34078 GCA_023091735.1 Trichomonas tenax
AATGTGAACGAAAGCTTGCATTATTAAGTGATGAAAAGATTGACGAATACGTTAACGAACGTTTTGATGAGGAATACGATAGAATAGTTGATGACGTCAATAATAAAATCAAATTATATAAAAGTATTGTTAAAGATAAGGCACAAAAATTAACTGAAGACGAGAAGGAAGAATTTAATGTTGAAATTAAAAGATTAAGGAAGGAAATAGATAATTTGCCTGAATACGTCGAGAATAAGATTAAAAGAAATTATTATAAAGAATATCATCTTTATCCAGAAATGAAGGAAGAATTACCGAAAACTATATTTATGCTTGAACGATGCAGGCATGAGAACGAATTGCCCTGTAAGCAAGCAATTTGATAAATGGTTGTTTAACAAATTACCTTCAATAGCATTTTCTATGAACATGGGGTATATGTTACTTGATCAAACTTGTTTCAGCTTTTGAATTGATAATGTTATCATGAGAATAGATTGTGTTGAAATGCAATGAGTTCAAACATTGTGATCTATGATAATAAATCCTGCCGTTTGTTGCCATGATTTAAGGTAAAGATTGTTGTAATAGAATTATTGAAATATCATGATATCAAATTTGGAATTCATTATATTACGGTGAACAACCAAAATTATGTCCATTGACTTATCACCTTCAAGTTGAAATTGCTTATTGAGTCATAAATTCACTATTTAAACAAATACAGAACATTTTTAGTATAAAACATGTTTAAATAGACTTCCAACAACTAAGAATTATAGACTTGGCCAATACTGCTGAATACAAACCATGAAGATATACATATCCATAGTGATTATATATGACTATAGAATTCAACAATATCATGCTATAGCCTTCATATTCTAATTCGATATTTTTTGCAAAATTCTCAAACAAAAAACTGCCTTGTTCATGATTTTAATCATTATATGCATTATGTTGTTGTATTCAAGATGATCTTCGTTATGAGAGAAGATGTTAAAGTTATCTTGAACACAATATTGATCATAAAAATTGTAAAGAATTATCAAGAATTTCAATATGCAATTTATGCTAATGACGAAGAATATTTCACCCATATGAGTGAACTCTCGATATTCTTTTCCTCTCATGAAATCATATTTTTCATTGTTCAAAAATTCAGAGTTCAAGAGTAAAAACTTTCCAAAATGCCTCTTTTGAGCCTTCTTAGTCTATTTATCACGTAAAAACATCATTGTTTTTACGATTAATTTCTGTAGTCATTCAAAGTAATCGTGAAAAAAAATCATTTTCTCCAAACGAAATTTCCACGAACATCGATGATTCGAGTCATATCCCATTAGATTGCATTGTTCCTATCTACCTGTTGAAAGAATTGCAAGTATTATTATCAATTTTTAAAATTGAATTATTTTTTCGTATTTTATTATTTCAAATGCCTGAACGATTGGAATATAATAATATTATTACTCGTCATCTCAATGATAATGATTTGAAATTGATTCTAGTATTTTGCTTTTATAAAAATTCTATCGTAAAAGGTTAAAATCGACCCGATATCAATGAAATCCTTGTTTACTATATGCATTATATCCATCATAATCTTCTCATTCATTGAATAAAAAGAATAAACGAAATATTTTAAAACTTTCTTGCTCTCAATAGCAAAAAATCATCTCAATGATATAAAATCATTTCTAAAGCCGCTGAGAGGCCGGGCCTGTGAGAGCATCATCGAAAGCCCATGAAAGAATGATTTTTTGCTCTTTATAAAAATTTTGCTATGCATCTCTCTCCGAGCACAGTGGCTATGTGTGCGATTTTGCTATTTTATGGAATTCAATTAATTAGAATTCAATAACAACTTCAATTTCAATCAAAAAAGTAAAACAAATGAATCAAGCAAATGCTAAGCATGTTTCACGTAACAAATTCACAAAAGAGGAAGATTCAAAGCTGAAGCTGATAATCAACACAATGTACAAAGACAGAACACAAATTGATTGGCAACATATCAGCAAATTAATGGGAACAAGGAATCCACGTCAGTGCAAAGACAGATGGTACTACTACTTAGATGATAACGTTAATCTTACTCCGTTTTCACCCGAAGAAAACTACAAAATATTATGGTCGGTTTATACATATGGAAAGAAATGGACTGCGATATCACAGCTCTTCAATAATAGGACAGATGTTGCTATTAAGGCACAATACAAGAAACTTCTCAGAAGAAATCCAACATTAGATATTGTCGCTAATTTTAAAGCTCAGAGCGGTGTTACTGTGATGAACAACCACAGCAAAGTCCAGGAGCCAGATATTTTGGCCCAGATCGACGGAAGTGTCTTCGATCTCGATGAGATTGATTCTCCATTCATTTAATTGTTAACCAATAAATGCGTTGATGCGATTTTTAGATAGTTCCACGGATGTCCTGTCTAAATAGAGATAATTATAGTTTTTCAGTATTTTCTTTGTTATCCAATCCTAATAAAGCTGCAATCTTATAAATATCGTTTTTGTATATAAATAAACAATATAGATTGGAATTTAAAATACAATAAATATAACAACTTACAAATATGCACGATAATTAAATGCTGTCCTAGCACGACTTGACTTGGTGAGATTTACACCCTTAAGAGGCAATGTATCGCTTGGAGAAACCTTTCCAACATTCGATTTTGTTAAATTTCTCGAAGTGACAATTCTTGGGCATCTAAAGGTGTTTTTCTTCTTCGCCCAGACTTGGTCTGAGTTTTTAACGGATTCTGATGAAGCTTCAGCGTTGGAAATTCGTTTTTGGCAAACATCAAGTTCTTTAACTTTATCTGTTCTAAATGTGCTAATTTTAAGATCATTTGACATCCTCGCCAGTCTAAGTTCTTCTGCTTGTTGTGCAATTAAATAATTTAATCCTACTAAATGGTCTTGAATCATTTGTTGCTGTTGTTTTTTAGTTTCTATCTCTTGCATTCTGTTAGCTTCGGCTTCTATCTGCTGCGCTTCATTATATCGGTGTGTTTTCATCAACATTCTCGCTTGGAGACGCAATTCTTTCAACTTTGACGAGGTTTTGTTATATTTACGGATCTTCGCTAGATCTCTCCACTCAGCTTCGTATTTATCAATTTCCTGTTGGTGTTTTACTTGAAGTTGTTCAATTCGTTTTTTGAGGCTCGCAACAATAACTTCTTCCTCTTTCTCGTATCCTTCTTTCTTTTCGTCGTAGAAATTCTTTGCGTTTTTGATTCTCTTGACACTGCATTTCTTTGCTTCTTTGAACAATTTTTGTTTATATGCATCTTGATATGAATTTATTATATATTTATATGCTTTGTCGTATTCAGATGCTTCAGAAGCGCGTCCTTGTTCTATTAATTCTTCTCGTTTCTCTTTAATATTTGTTAATAATCCTTCATAATCCTCTTGTGATAAGTTTTTAGGCAAATCTCCTTCAAGAGCCTTACAAAAAAGGTTATCTTCTTCATACTCTTCTTCGTGTTTTACGCTATGTTCAGTTTGGCAACTTGAATCAATTTTATTTTCGTGTTTGATTGTGATATCAAGCGGAGGCAAATCCCGAATTTCTTTGTCTTCAGCCTGAAAATCTGTTGGTACTTTGTGAGTTGCAAATGTCTTCTCAGCTTCAGGCTTTTCAGACATTTTAAATTGTTATGCTCAAAAATTTGGCGCAAAAGTTGGTTCTCTATACCCCTGGAGATAGAAAACAATGAAATTAAGAATAAATTCAAAATGTGTTATTTATGGGATTTTAATCTCTTTCAAGAAGTAGTATGTAAATACAATTTTAAAGCATTAGACAAAAATATGGCCCAAAAATTACATTCATTTGCGAATTTTGGTTCATATAAGGTTATTTGTGAAAAACAAATGATTTTAGTATTTTCGTATGCTTTAGTATTATCAAATATAAATTATTGTTTAAAAGTTAATGTTGCGTATAATATTCCGTCAAACGAAAAGTGATGTTTTACATGTCAAATTTGATTGATGAATCTGACATATAATAAAAAGGGCGTGACTCCAAAAGTCACTTCATGAAAAAATAATTGGGACTATCTTAAAGACAGCATGAGGATGGGTCCCCATGATGTCTTTGAGACAGTCTCAGCTAGTTTTTGTTACTCCAGGACGAGATCGGAATTTCAATAAATTAGCCTATTTCGTCCTGGACGAGTTTTTAGGCATCCTTTGCACCAAACCAGACCTGATGTTAGCATTTCAGGTGTGTTCTGGTGCAAAGGATGCCTACAAACTTTATTTTTTTCAGTAATTGCACAAAATTAATATCCTATTAAAATCGCATAAATGATGACCTTGGTTAATGAAAATGACATATATTTGGTTATAATTCATTTTTATTCAATATTTTTTTATTTCAAATATCGCGTTCAAAATCTGTTTATATCAAAATTTAATAAGATAAATATAACCGAAAACATGCATGCTTTAAATACACATCATCTCCCCACTTCACAGACAACTTTTGAAAATTGAGACAAATATTCAAACTTTGCACCAGAACACACCTGAAATGCTAACATCAGGTCTGGTTTGGTGCAAAGGATGCCTAAAAACTCGTCCAGGACGAAATAGGCTAAATTATTCAAATTCCGATTTCGTCCTGGAGTAGCAAAAACTAGATGCGACTGTCTCAAACACATCATGGGGACCCATCCTCATGCTGTCTTTGAGACAGTCGCAGTCTCTCTTGACTTCGCTCTTGTAGGAAAAAGGCAAAATCATATTTATCACTTTTTATGATTGAGACCCTACCCCTCTAATTTTAAAACATGTAAAGTGTCGCTTTTCGTTTGACGGATTATTATACGCTACAATTGTTTAAAAGTTAAAAACCATTCATAATATTAAGTAAATTTCATTTTTTCCTGAATATTTTGGCATTTTTATTCATTATTGAATTTTTAATAACAAGATATTCTTTATAAAATGGGAACAGGCTGTTATTGTGAGCGCGGGCCCTACAATGCAACCACCAATAGTAGGCCAAGTTATTTTTTGTTCCAAAAAAAATCTTTCAAATTGGCGATGTAAGAAAAATTTAAGGTCACCTCTATCATGGGAAGACAGACGTTCATTGCTCAATTGACATTTTAAAGTATTTTCGATATCACAAATATTATATCGCTGAAATACTTGCCAGAAACAGGGAACCTGATGAGAAGCCATCAAGGAAAGAATAAATTTTTGACCAAAAAAGAAATCCATTCTAAATCATTTTGATATTTGCATAATGAAAAAGAAAAATGAAGAGTTTTGATTGATTGAACTTTTATGCCAAAATTTAGATCTTGCCCATTCTCTTCATCTCCTCGAAGATGAACTTGCCCATGTTGCCTGGGTGGCGGGCAATGCGAACGCCAGCAGCCTCGAGAGCCTTGTACTTGCCCTCAGCTGTGCCCTTGCCGCCAGAAACGATGGCACCAGCATGGCCCATACGCTTGCCTGGTGGAGCTGTAGCGCCAGCGATGAAAGCAACAACTGGTTTCTCCTTTGTAAGCTTGTTCTTGGCGATCCACTCAGCGGCATCTTCCTCGGATGTGCCACCGATTTCACCGATGAGGATGATACCCTCTGTCTTTGGATCAGCAGCGAATCGCTTGACAACGTCTGTGTGGAGCTGTCCTGCAAATGGGTCACCACCGATGCCGACGACTGTGGACTGACCGAGGCCAGCGAGTGTTGTGGCGAAGGCAGCTTCGTATGTGAGTGTACCAGAGCGGGAAACAATACCGATCTTACCGTTGTTGAAGATGGATGTTGGGATGATACCAAGCTTTGTGTGTGTGCCTGGCTGGATGAGACCTGGGCAGTTTGGACCAATGAGCTGGCATCCTGTCTCCTTCATGACCTTCTTGACCTTGATCATGTCGTGCTGTGGGATGTGCTCTGTGATGCAGACGACAAGACCCATTCCGGCCTGAGCGGCTTCGATGCAAGCCTTGGCGGCGCCAGCGGCTGGGACGAAGATGAGGGAAGCGTTAGCATCTGTCTTTTTGACGACTTCCTTCATGTCCTTGAAGATTGGGAGGCCAGCGATGATTGTTCCGTACTTCTTTGGATGGACAGCACCGACGACCTTTGTGCCGTACTGGCGCATAAGGCGGGAGTGGAACTGGCCTTGGTTACCGATACCCTGGATGACGACGCGTGTGTCCTTGTCGATGAAAAGGAGTGGCTTGTGAAGGCTGCGCTCGAAGGAAGAAGAGAGCATTAAAAGTGAAGTGACATTACCTAGCGTATCTCGATTTTCAAAGCAAGATGGCCGGTGGCACTTTTATTGTTAATCGTCATTTACATACATGAACTATTCCGGACAAAACCACTAAATCCTCAGTCACTCTCCTCTGCTTTATATATTTTATCACTCGGTTCGGTTATATCTCGAAGATTTGAGATTTCAACATTTCAAAATCCCAAAATTTGCATCTTATTTCTTGATACATATATTCAATATCTTATTTACTAATCATTGATAAACGAAAAAATCGATTTCCTTAAAATAACGATTTTTCAAAAATAAAAAAAATCGTTATAAGAAAATAAATACAATGACTCAGTACCCAAACTTGCTCCGCCCGAAGGTAGAAGTGCCAATGAGCTCCGCCACCATCCACGCAAGGGCTCTGTACAACCCACACACTGTTAGAGGAACTTTTCCAAAACCAAATAGACCGGCTGCGCAGAATCCAACGATGGAATACAAGACACTCTCCCGTGGTGAGCATATCTCCGCTGAGTCGAGGGTGGACGACATTCTTAAGGGCGCGCCACTCACTTCTATTCCGCTCGATCAAGTAAATTCTGTTATCGTCACACTTAAAGAAAGAAAACGCCAAGCAACACTCTCTGGTGACTACCACCTTTCACAGCAGATCGAAGATATGATTGGAAAAATCAATTCAATTGTTATACAACGTAAAAAGCAAATAATGAAGGCGCAGGAAATCAAAGCTCTCGAAATTTCGCTTCAACAGGCTGAGAATTCTCTCAAGAAGACTATAGAGCAGTGGAATCAGAAGGTAACAGACTTTAACAGAGTTCAATCTAATTCTGCTCGTAGACTTGAGCGCACACAGCTTACAAGACTTAACGATAACGATTCACGTCCAATCGATCAACTTCCATCATGTTATTTGAAGCCTTCTCCAGCTTTATTAGATCTCAGAGAGCGTGAACGTCATCTTGTTTTGACAAAGCGTTACGATGAAGCTACAGCCTTACACAAGGAGGGCAATCGTATGGAAAAGGAAGAAGAGCTCGAGAAAAAGAGAATTTTCCTCCGCACACAGCAGAGACAGCGCCAGCAGCTTCTCACGAACCAGGGTAAGGATATTGCAGGCTTCAAAGAGAGATGGACGAGGTCTGCTGAAAAACTTTCCCTTACGATGGAAGCTGAAGTCGCACAACAGAGAAAGATTGTGGAGAACATTAGAAAAAAACTTGAAGATGCAAAGAGAGAGAACTGCTAATTCATTTGTTTTCTTAGATATATTGAAATTCTTGGCGATATTTTTTTTACAGTAAATTATTTATTTATTATATACGCAACGAAGATGTATAAATAAATACACACACAAATTTAGTTAACAAACAAAAATAATATTGAATTAAATATTAAATATGCATAAGACATCTTGGGTAATAGAAAATTCTCTATATTTTTCATTGAATTGATGCTGCTGAGTAGTTTCGTAATGCATTGTTAAGATATTTGATAAATTCTAGAAAGACAGAATATAACAATCGGAAATCTCGTAGCACAATTATCAGACCTATGAAAAGAACTTTACAAAGTGTTTGGATGACATTAGTCGATATCTAATATGTGACCCCTTTGATTAGACTTAACGCGGAGATCTGACTCAAAGATAAGACCCTCCTTGATCCACTGGCCAAGAAAATCACTTGTTGTTATATTGTTGTAATATAACTTCGAGTCCGGCTGAAGACATCCATTTCTCTTTTCTTGGGAAGCGATTGATGCCACATAATATGATATATTGTGTTCATATTTATCCTTTCTATAGTAAAGAAGCTTCAGCGGAATGGTGTCGAAATTGAAACAAACTATTTTGAACTCTATTAGCTGTGCTTGGCCGTAATCTAATGTGAATGGTGGAAAGTAGGATTCGGTGAACGATTTCCATGTATTTATACCTTTAGAACTCATGTTCAGACCGTTTTTCTCAGCAACAAAGTAAATCCACATCATTTGGAAGCCTAATTGCATGTCATTGATGGAAACATAATCGCGTACATTTTCTATGTATATTTCAATGAATTTGAACTTCTTAATTTGATAAGTGAGGACTAAATCTGTGATATGATCTGTAAATCGATATCCAATGTATTCACGACGCAAATCAGTTTTATATGTTGCTAAATCAAAGGCATCATAAAACATTGCTGAGAAGTTTCTTGGAATTAAACTGAATTTTTTCATATATGCAAATTCATAAAAATTATCGCCTGTTATTCGATGCAATGCAACCAGTTCAGGTAGTCCACTTGTAATATCACTTATTTCAGTACCTTTATCCATAAATTTATATTTCGATGCTGTGCCATGAACAAAATCAACTATTTGCATTGGTTCATTATAGCCATCGAGAATATCTACAAGTCTGTGTGTGCATTTTGAAGCTTGATTGAGATAAATGTGCTCTCCTGTTAATTTATAAACTCCAATGAATGAAGCAATGTACCTTTGCCAGAAAATCCTAACATTGACGTTCTCAAATCGTGAACAGTCCAAATTTTTCAACACATAATTTGCAATTTTTTGAAATTCGTTGATTTTACCGGCTATAAGTAATGTTTCCATGGACTCAACCGCAAGGAGGCCCATTCCTGTAGTATTAAAGCATTCTTTGCTATTTATTCTATATGAATCTCCATAAATGCAGTTTTTAGTAAATTCATTGTAGAAATTTGTCATTATTTGCGAAATATTCTTGAACATATCAGTATTTCGAGAAATATCTTCAAGATTGAAAGCAAAATCTGATTCTTCAGGTGTTTCGATGATATTTTCCTTCGTAAACTCCCTGGACATAACGAAGAGAGCTAAAATCAGCAATAAAACAAGCAAAATAAGCCACTTGCTGATAAAGTTGCGGAGTTTTCTAAATCTTTTCTTCATTATTTTTTATTTTTTCTTTGATGAACATTTTGTTCTTTGCATTCATGAGCCCAAAAACTCTTTTTTCAGAGAGTTTTGGAGCTTTGGATGATGATGGCGAAAGAAACGAAGCTAATTTACAATATAATTTCAAAAATTTTTTAAATCATCATGAATTATATCCGAATTTTAACGATCACTTGATTCAGAAGAGCGTTGCATTGAATTACAAATCATCAAATACAGATGAAGATGATGATTCAAATGTTGAAAATACGAAAGAAGCAAATTCAGAGACCGAAACTACAGACACTACAGATGCAAAACCAACAGCTACAAAAAAGACAGATGATTCAACTACAACAACAAAATCATCGAAATCAAAATCTAAAAAACGCGCGCAAGCAGCTGATAAGCCTACAAAAACAGAAGCAGAGAATGAATCAAATACTAAAACAGAAGTAGAACAGCCAAAAAAGAAATCAAAAAAGAAAAAAGCCGAAAAAGTGGAAACAAAGAAAGATGAAGAGCCAAAGAAGCGAAAAACAGTAAAAGCAGAACAATCAGATCCTGATGAAGCTCAAAGTGAAGAAGAAAATCTTAAATTTGAGCCAAATGGCAATGTTCCACATATTGGTTATCCAGGATTCGTTCCTGTCTTTATAGGACTGTTGTCAATGACAATTTTTGCTTACGCGGCTTTATCAAAGCCAAAATTTGATATTCCTTCAATGCAAAATGCAGCGAGTCTAATTGAGGGATCAGAGGATCCATTGGTGGCAGGAAATGACGATAACGAAGTGATGGATGATAAAGAACTTGATTCGTTAAAGCCATTGAACCCAGAATAGAGAAATTTTGTGATATTTATAGAGTAAAATTTGTCTTGTTGTTATTTATTTGGTTATTTTTCGAAATCAAAAATCACAATTTTGTCACTTTTTATCAAAGTTTAGATGAAAACAGCAATTATTTACCCAAATGCTGCGGCAATAGATACAAAAGCAGGAATACTTTCAAACAGTGTCATAATACCTATACAGTCATTGATAAATGATCTCACAAACACATTGTTTTCTGACTCAGATTTCAATTCTTCAAAAATTATCGTTGATTGCAATATTTTGGATCCAGAATATTTTAACTTATGTCAATTCTTTTCTATCAAGAAACTTATTATTCAAATCCAAGCAGATCATTTGCTTGATATCGCAACTTTCATTCTAAAAGCTTTAAATGATCATCCAGATTTCGAATTCATTGCAATATGCGAAAATCCATTAGATTGGTTTAGATTACACGAACTTTGCGGAATTAATGCGAGAATTTCATGCTGTGCAATGTTATCAAGTGAAAACTCAAGTAACTTCTTCTGGCTGACGACGTGCATCAGTCACGTCATCTTAAAAGATGATCATTACGATGCTAATGGAAATATTTATCCAAAATTAATTGATTTCATGAGATCACTCTTCGCAAGAGAAATAACATTTATATTTATGTCAAATATGAGCAACCTTGATAAGTTTTTAGAGAATTTCTCGTCACAAATTACATTTGAAGTTGATTTAATGCCGATTCAATTCTCTGATCATATTTTACCTCCGAGAGACGTTGTTTTAAATATTTTTAAAATAATTTCTGCAGAGAAAGTTGCACTTGAAATATCTGGTTATTATCTTGAAGAATTAATAGATGTTGCTGTAGAAGCAGGAATCAAAATAATGTCAATTCATTCGAATAACAAAATCTTTTGTCAAATGCTGAAGCAGAAATATTCATCATTTGTGGACATAAAGATAAATGAGCATTTAGAGAATGGTTGTGTGTTTGTGAATTACTATGATGCTGCGGGATTCCTATATGCTTCAAAGAAATATAACAAAATGATGATTCCTTCCCAAATGAGAATTGAAGTTGTTCCAGTAACATCATCATTCTTCTGGTCATTTTGTAACAGCACTAACAACCTGTCAAGCACTCCTTTAGTTAATCCAAACTATGCAATTATGATAAGTAATCCAATGCCTGTTCAGAGTGATCATAAACATGTTTTAAATTTCACATCGAAGTCGAATGCAATTTTACACGGTTTTATAATCAAGAATTCCTATGATACTGTTGATGGAGAGAATATTATAACAAAATTCAACTTTCTTCCTTTAATAATACCAGTCAAAGTTGCTGCGAATGAAAGAATTGTTTTTAAGATTGACTTCGTCACAACTGAAACATCTTTTTATACACAGTGGAGTTTGATAGAACCAACATTGTTACCAATACAGAATCCGAATGGAATCAATTCAAAGTTTAGTTTTGATTTTTAAATATATTATTGTTTGTATGTTTATAAAATATATTTATTATAAAAACATAAGCGATTCAAAGCTCCATTTCACTGTTTGCTTCATTGCAGTAATGCAAAACAGTTGAAACTGGTAAATCAGAGAAAGTAATGAGCATCATAAATGTTGTGATAAGGATCTTAATCTTCTTTTCGATCTCTGGGAATGCGAAATCATTCTTATTACAGATTTGGCTGCAATCTTTAACATCATTTCCATTTATGATTGATTTGCGTCTAATTGTTGCTGATTTGATGCTATCTGTGAAGTGAATAACATTAACATTATCTTTCAAGAGATTTTCGTCATTTAATGCAGATATTCCATCAACAGCACAAACAGAAATTGATGAAACATCAGCAATTGACGCAGAAATGATCTGCTTTCTTATTGTTTCATTGCCACAGATGAAAACAACGATATAATACATAGTGTTGTTTCTAACTGAGACCGCAACCCAAACACCTTTTTCTGATGGAATTTCGACACCATAAATTCTCTTGATGAACCCGAAGAAATCTTGTGATGGAGAATCTGTAATAAAGACAGAAAGTTTCATTGCTAACTTCGTCTTTGGAACAATATCTGCACTCCTTAATGATGATATATTATACAGTTGCTTGTAAGCATTATATAGCATGCAATTTAATGGTGTTGATGTGATCTGTGGCAAGAATTTAGAACCGTCATTAGCAACTAAGAAGTAAACATCATCTATAACATGAATGAGGCAGTTGTCTTTAGATGATGAAGGATAATTTCTCGCTAAAGGTTGGTTTTCAGAACCATTTTCTTGGACTTCATCATTGTAAATCAGAATTTCTCTTCCTGAAGCACGGAAAACAATCGCGGATCCATTGGAAACAAATTTGTGGTCGACAAGTTTTCCACCACTGATAAATTCTTCAAGATTGTATAATTCAATATCTTCATCATCGTCATTTTTCATTATAACGTAATCACTGCCACCTGTCTGAACAATCTTGTAGATACTTTCACTGTCTAAAGCAGCAATTTCCTTGATTTTCCCTTCTTTTTCAGTCTTTTCGATCACAGCTCCGCTTTGATCAAATACTAATTTAACCATCAAAACAGACTTTGGATGCTCAACAAGCATTATCAAAACGCGTCTTTCACCTTTTACAAAGAAAATTCCTTGTTGATATTTGACTGATTCTAACGAATGAATTGGAATCGCTTCTGAAGTGTTGAAAATCCCGACATTTCCAACGTAAATGTTGATATTTGCGAAGCCACCAGTTTCGTTTTCTTTAACGACGTAAATGAGATTCTCTTTGTGGAGATAGACATCGAGTAAATCGCCTTTCGAAATAACTGTTGAGAAAGGCATTTCATTAATGAATATTCTGTACAAGCTGTGAACTTCATTTGGCAATTTAAATGTTTCTTTGGGTTGTTGCGATTCATTTTGATAAGCAGATTCAGACCATCTCTTGACTACGATGTTTCCGTTTTCTCTAACTACCTCATATTTCTTAATATTATCGTTTTGCTTCATCAGTTGCTGTGCCTGAATATCGCTGTCAAAGGAATCTAATTCATGATAGAAATCTTGAGCAATGGCATCCGGTGATTTCATGAGATAATAAGGACAAAGTGGAACTTCAACAATTGATGGATTTGCTTCGAGATATTTTTCGACCATTGATGGAGAGATAGGAGCAATTCTCATCAGCTCCTCATCAACTTCTGTTATAGCTTTGATTTCAGAAATGCTTGTCAATCGAGAAATAATGGACAAATCATCGAATGTAATAAATTGTCCATGTGACATTTTCATAGTTGCACGAAGCAAATTGAAAATATGATCGTACGTTTTAATTGCTCCAGACATAGCAAGAGAATCAAATGATCTGAGTCTGTCATGCGTCACGAGAATTTCGCCATATAACTTTCTGATGTCTTCTTCGGATCTGCATGCTTTCTTTTTTCGATATCTGTTCTCGTCGAATATCTGAGGAAGATAGTTCAATGTATCCTGATAGAAATCCATCTTTTGCTTGTTTGCACATGGATAACAAAGGAATGAAATCGTTAATCGAGATTTTTTGTCTTCTGAAATTTTTGGTATCATTAACTGTCCACCTTCGATTTCTTTCTGGCAGTGAAAACATTGGCGAGGCTGGTCTAAGAACATGTAGTCATAAATAGACTTGAGACAGAGGCTATCAAGATAAACAGGCGCTTTCTGAGACTGCGGTTTGAATTCGATTGTTTTATCAAAAACAATTGGTTGATTTTCATCATTATTAATCTTTTGGAGGAATTTCTTGCTGTTTTTGATTCTGTTCCAATTCTTTGCTGATCCACCGAACACAGAGACGCAGATATAATTGCCAGCATCCATTTTATTTTGGATGTTTTGTGTTGTATTCTGTGGTTCACTTTGGACACTGTTTTTATTGAATTGAATGTTGCAATCCAATGTTCCAGAGTTTTTTATAGAAGAAGGATCTGAAATGTCTGAATATATTGAATAAAATGTGGGTCGTGAAATTGGCTGAAGGAATGTAAATGTTCTATCGTCATTACATAATATGTAACTTGTGTACTTCGCGTTGTACTTTCCAACAGGCTGTGTGAACAATAAATCTTCTTTTTGTATTTTAATGAAAATAATTCGTGTGTTTAGGCAGCACGAGAATAAATGAAGTGTAAAAAGATTATCAAACGTATTTAACTCCAAGCTTTCTGTTGGAAAGTTGTAATTTGCATTTTGTAAATAATCTTCTAATGCATTTTTAGCCTCAATTCCACTAGCAGTATCTTCATCAATCGAAAATAGTTTTCTCCATTCATCTTTAACGAGATTATAATTGAAATTTTGCTTTAAAATTAAATAAATATCATCAAAACTAGCATTGTATATGTTTTCGCAGAATGAATGAACTATATGTGTAATGCCTGCTATTTTTGTCTGCTCTAATTGAAATTCTGTAAGTAAATTGTCGATAATTGTTTGATCAACTTTTTCTTGTTTGTGAGAAAGGACCGAAATCAAGTATATAGGATGTGGAAACCTGAAATTCTCTAAAACATTGCGAATTAATGCATCTGACAGGAAAAAATTCTGCTTTGCGAATTTAAATTCTGTATTATTTGATTTAAAATCAACCCCAGACAGAGACAGCGAATTTCTGTTGTTTTCTTCGCTATCTTTCGCTGGTTCTTTCTTCCACGTGAAATAATTAATCGACATCAAATACAAATACCGGCAGAAAAGTGTCGTTTTTTCTAAACACTTGACTAACATCAAAATAATGCGATTTTTAAATAAATTTTTTCTATAACAGAATTTGGCAAAGTTTGGAGGAAATCTAATTTCAATTGTTTTGTTTGAGGCATGCAGCATTGCAAGTAGATACCTAAAAATCTTGTGACATTACAGAGATTTACATTCTTTTCTGAATTACAATATAGAATCAATTGATATTGATCCAGAGAATAAAAAATTTTATAATTGATTCAAACAAAATAGTTTATAACCCAACAATAACAAAATTAATATATTTTGCATCAGGTATCACAGGATCATTCATTGTTCCTGAAACTGTTACAGTCATTTCAGAAGCTGCGTTCTGTTGTTCTCAACTATCATCAATTGTCATTCCTGAATCTGTAAAAACAGTTGCGTTTAATTGTGCCACTATTAATTCTTTTACAATTTCCGAATCAACATTAACAATAGGTGAAGGCGTCTTTTCAAAATGTCTAAAATTTAAAAAACATTAGATTGCCTTCAAACATTGCAACAATAAAAGCAAATTTATTTTTGAATTCAGGTCTAACAAGCATTCAATTGCCATCTAAAGTGACAACTATAAGGAGACATGCATTCAAAATGCCCAGATCTCACTGACATTTATATTCCTTCAACAATAAAAAACATTGAAGGAGGAGTGATTCAACTTTCACCAAAAGCTCAATTTCGATTTGATGAAGGTTCAGCAATTCACATTCAAAACGATCTATTGATGAACACAAGTAATACATTTATTATTCTATATTTCGGGGACAATGCTACAATCACTATTCCGTCAACAGTCAAAACTATCAGAGCATCTGCATTCAGGGAGAAAAGAGAGATTGTTAGTGTTGTATGTGAAGGCAATTTACAACTTGAGTATATTGAAAATTATGGATTTTATTCATGTTCATCATTAACATCATTCTTCAGTTGTCCTCTTATTAAATCTATTGGACAATATGCATTTTCTGGCACTAAATTAAGTTCAAATTTCACATTTGGTGAATCTTTATATTGAGTTGGTTCCTTTGCATTTGATTCAACACTTATTTCATATGTTGAATTAACATCGCATGTCACAATTACAATCAACTCATATGCATTTAATAGTTGTAAAAAGTTGCAAACATTAAAATTCAATACAAAATATAATATTATAATCCAAGATTATGCGTTTAATGGTCTCACAAGTCTAACATCTGTTGAGGTTCCATCTCTTGTTACAAGTGTTGGAACAGGATGTTTCAACAATTGTGGACTCACATTTATGATATTTTCATCATCATCATTAGAATCTTCATCGAAGCGTGTTATATCATCACAAGAAATGGCACAGTTCACTCCAGGTTTTATTCCTCCAAATATGTTCGATGGATGCACATTGCTGTCAAACTTCATATTCCCTTCAAACATCGTCTCAATCGGAATGCAGTCATTCCAGAACACACACATCACAGTTGTCGATCTGCCTGACAGAGCTCAGCCGACAGTGCTTCAAAGACTGTCGATATCTCACTGAGCTGCGCATCAAGAGCACATCACATCTCTCCGTTATCGACTATGGCGTTTTCGACGGATGCAAGATGTTCTCCACGATCAGCAGCTTCACATCAGATCACTTCATCAGCGACTTCGGCGCTCTGTACAACAAGGAGAAGATGAAGATGATCGTCTTCCCTCCCGCATCTCCGACAATTTTCTTCTCCCTCGCGTACACTGTGAAGTACAACGCAGACAGCGCATTCATCGGTTGCGTTAATCTTCGTACAGTTTTGCTTCCAGACAGCAGTGTCAAATACATCGGTCGGAGTGCATTCGAAAGATGCGTCAACCTCAGGAGCATCAACATCCCTCTCAGTGTCGACACTATCGGCGAGAACGCATTCCTCGGATTTTCCAAACTTTCGTGCGGAATCATCATCGATAACAGAACTAAATCATTCCGCCAACAATTAATATCATCCTCAATTCCTCTTCGCGCACTTCGTGACTGTGACTGTAACACATGCATTCTCAAAATCCGACAATACAACTTAATATCATTATATGATTTTATTGTTATATAATAAAACTTAATTAATATCATTATAATTTATATCTAAATTATTGTTATCAAAGAGAACAACCAGCGTTAGTGCACTACAAAATACATTTATTAAAGAAGAAATAAACAATATATAAGACGCATCACTGAAACAAATTACTTTCGCTTCCTGAGTTTCAGAAGAATCTTGAAAACAAAGCGATCCAACCATCTGATTAACATAAAGAAGCTTCCAAATATTCCGAGGATATGTGATAATGTAAATATGAAAGAAACCGATTGATTTTTTTCAGAAAGTTGCAAAGGAGAAAAATGCCAATCAAAGACAATACCGGATATTCCCTTTGACACAACTTTCTCCATTTTCGTCTTTGAAACATCAGCCAAAATTTGAAATCCAACTGTTTTGTTATTCAGCATAGGAATCATATTTAGATCATATTTTATCATGTAAACTTCAGGTTTGCGAATGTTAACAGCAAATCTGTATAAAGGAGAATCGATTGAGAAATTTCCAAAATTGAAAAGTCTGATTCTATGGGACAAATTCGTATTCTTCACAGTGAGAAATTGGTGTGAGTGCTCTCCTGCTTTGTATTCTGCGTTCTTTCCGAGACCAATGTGAACACTTCCGGGAGCCGTTGGCATTGTTCCTTTTGCAATGATGTAACAGAAGTTTTCGATCTGCCTGAAGTCTTTTTCGTCATATTTTACATCCAGATACGCATTTCTTTTAAGATTCATGAAATCAATGTGCAAATTTTCGCAATCATTCCAAACATACATGTCGATCTCGAATGGGAGTCTGTTTGGTAACTGAATCTTACTCGATGTTACTTCTGTGACTTTTATATGCTGTTTATATATTTTTATCTCTGAATAAACATTGTAAACAAGATAAATACACGAAATAATTGTGATTAGTCCACCAATTGACGTCTTTACAGTTTCGCCATCTTTTAATTTCGGAAAGATATCGAGACGACGAAGCATTTCTGTCACTTTACGTCTATTTGACACATAAATGAATCATTTCCTCATTTTTGTGCCATGTAAATAATCAGATTGTCAATTTTTTGATATGTAATTTCCGATTTTGTGTAATAAATTCATTTTTAACATGTAAATTAATATTAATCAAATACAATTTTGACGCGTAAACAATTTTTTGGACAAAAATGGCATTTTGACATGTAAATTTAATGAAAAATTTGACATGATGGCACAAAATTAGATGGAAAACCTAATTTACTATGGATTAAAACAGGACGACCCTTTATTCACACAGAATGATAAAGAAAACATGGAAAGGTATTTTCAAGGCATTTTCTTCGCTAAATTGCAAAATTTCTCCAATAATTTTTTGGAAATTCAGTCGCAAGTGAAAGTAGTTTCCAAAAACAAAGATGGACCAAAAGATTCTTTAAGTCTCCTGTTTGATGACAGAAATATCATTAGAACTGATATTTTACAACCTATTGAAATCAATTTCCATCATGAAGCCGTTCTACCCACAGGATATGCAATCAAGTTCCCGGATGCTAGAAATTACGATCTTACTTCTTTCACTATCAAAGGATTGAATTCTTCAGGTAATTGGGTTCTTCTTGATGAAGTTAGAAAGCTAAACTTTAGCGAACAGCCTGAAAACAGAAAGATGTTTTTCTTTGATTCAATCTATACTGATCAATTTTATTCTGCTTTCCAAATCAGACAAACAGATACAGATAATGTGGATTGCTCTTTTTATAGTATTGAGCAATTTGAATTACATGGATTCATCAGATAAATATTAAAGATAAATTTATGAAAAATGTGTATTATCTAATTTGTTTTAAGCAATATGGCATTCACTCGACCAACACGAGAGAATGATTCTGCTGTTGTAAATTTTACTACTCATTATGTTTTTAACAAAATTTATTGGAATCCAATTATGTTAAAAAGAAATGTGAAACTAAAAAAACTGAGGCTGAAAATATTCCTTGCTCTGTATTACATATTCGTTCTGTCAGCAATACCTATGAAATCATATTTTTTGGCTTTTTGAATTAAGAGATGCCATCAATAAAGTATGGAGGCTTCAGTATTATAAAAACAATAACATTTATTGGATAGTAACAACAATAAACAAAAAATATAGACAGAAAAACAGTAAAATCTTATTGTCGCAAAGAATTATATTGCATCAACTTTCGTAGTAAATCAGATGAAACGTCGTAATGTGTTTTTGACTGTGTTGAGTAAAAGCTTGGGTGAATTGTATTAACTTGTTGGAATGTGTTCATTGGTTTTGGTGCCGGGGCTTTTGTGGTAATATGCTGCTTTGTGAATGAGCACTGAACGTTGGACATATCAACGTTTTCCTTTGCATAGTAATCTGTATTCATATAAAATTTTTGTTCTATAAACGTATGGATTTGTCACATTTTTAAAATAAAACTAACCCTTTCTATCTCCTTTTCTATATCGTCTTCGAACAAAAATCCACAAAATATAGATATAGCAACATTAAATCAACCCATGTATAACATTTTAAATTAAAATCACAATTGTCAGATATCATGTTTATAATTTCATATTCGAAGTGATGATAGAGCTTATTATTCTAATGCACAACATTCTAGATAAGATAAAGAGCCTATAATTTCATTGCTCATCTATGCATAGTGTTTCATTTATCTAAAAAAAATACAAACAATTGTTTATTTGAATTCAAATGTTTTTTCCAAACCAAGTTCAATGGTTGGAACGCTATCGTTTCTATGCAAAGCAGCATAATTTGCTTTAACAAAATCAATGTCAAACTTAAATATATTGACTTTTCTAATTGCACTTAAGTTGTTATTTTCAAGTGATTTGACTTCATTTTCTATCGTTTTAACTTTCTCTTCATAATCATTGAGTTTTGCATCTTCTTGGTCATAATGTTTCAGCAATATACTATACTTCACATATCTCTCCTTGATAGATAATTGATGTTTCTCATATTCATCCTTTCTTTCATTGTATTTCTGTATAAGAACTTCAAGTTGTTGTGCTTTCTTCGAGTGCAGTGTTTGATCACGTATGATGTTCTCTATTCTTCTTTCGAGCCTTGCTTTCTCCATAAGAATCTCAGCGAGTTGCGTCTTTAGCGTTTGATTCTTCGGCCGAAGATCTTTGATGGTATCTTCAATGATTCCTATTGCTTCAATTCGCTTGTTAAACTTTTTAATCATTTTACTTTTCTGGTTATATGATTCTTCGACTTCAGCTCTTGTTTCTTTATGCTTTTCTTCGAGTAATTTTGTTTTTGCTTTAAAAGCTTTTAGCTTTTGTCTCTTTGAATTAAGAAGTGTTATTATATCTTGTATATCATTGTCTGCAGACGTAAGATTGGATGTGTATGTAATAGAAACAGATACATCTTTGATTTTAGGAGGTGCCTGTTTCTTGAATTTAATAGCTTTGAACTTACTTCGCTCTTCTTTAAGTAATTGAGCACGTTTTTCGAGTGATGATCTTCTAATGTCATTATCTTGAATTAGTTCCTCTATTTTCTGGAAATTCGTGTAATAGTCATGTTCGACAACAATGCTTTCAGTCATTGATGTGCTAAATTCGATTTCATCATCGAGTTGTTTTGAAATTATTTCTTCAATAATTGCACATTGAAGTGGCTTTTCTAGTACAGCCATTGCACAACGTTTTCGATATTGTAATTCGCTAAGATAATCATGATATTGCCTATATTTTTCACGTAATATTAAATCATCATCATAATTCACGTTAGTTTGATAATCTGCTGATATTAAATTCAACTGTGCGCGTAGAGAAGCAACTTCATTTGTAACAATTCTTAATTCATTAAAAGCATTAGATGTTGATTCATAATATTCTTGCAAGCGCTTCAATTTAATGCTCCTTCGCTGTACCTTAAACTTGTGCTCGAGATAATCTTGTCTTTTGAGTCGTATTTCTTTTCTCAATTTATCCAAAATGAGATTTTCTTCTCCAATCTCTTTAATTAAAGCAACATATTCCTTTTCCAATGCATTGATATTTCCCTCGACGTTTAAGTCGTTGTTAGCATCATCATTTGCATTTGAAATCATTTATAAAATCTCTAAACGTTCACAAAAAATTTACACGACAAAAATATTTTTACACGACGAAATATAATTTACGTGCCAAAAAGAACGAATCATTATTATTTCAAGATGCATTGATATAATAGAGTCATCACTCATGTCAATATACTAACAAATCATTAAATTCCTTGTAATATATTAAGAATGCCTCGATTTGACTGCAGTCGAATGGTTAATTCGATATATCTTATTCAAAATGATTATATCGAATGAGCATATCAACATATATATATTGTACACTGTGAATATTATATAACAAGAATTATACTCAAAATAATCAATGCTGTTATGAGTTACACACTCAAAAATACTCAAATAATTTAATATGTTATGTTTTTGAGCGTAGTGCATTATTATGATCATACACAGTAAAATAACTATTCAATTCATATACTATAGTAGCAGCATATGATTTTCTATTAGGTTTGCCATGCCAAATGCATGTTCATCAATAGTTATTCCAATGCATAATATCCCGAATTTTATTTCTTTGCAACTCCACTTATAAATTAAAGCATCGTGTATTTAAGATGAAGACATTCAAGAAATCGATGTTTCAAATAAGTGGCACATATTTTGAATATTAATTTTGAATATTTAATATTCAAACTTGTTGCTGTAAAGATATACTTTATTGCATCTAGTAAATACAACTATATATTATTTATCTAATGTTTAGAAATTATAATAATATGCAAAAATATTCAATCCAACACCATGAACCCAAACTTAATCAATAAAAAATATACCAAGCGATGAAATATCAGCCAAAGTTTGGGGCCTTTAAAACATCTCTAAATGCCACTTAGACCCATTTTTATAAAAATGTCAATGTAAACTACATAAAGCTTTCAAACGTATTTTTTATAGAAATTATGGATGAGATTTTCGAGAAGATCTATGACAACACTCTTGCGGAAGAGGACATAAATGAGGAAAACATCAACAGCATTCTCGTCCCAAATGATGATAACTTCCATTTACACGATTTTTATGGAACGAATCCATTTTTGTTTGCTATTATGACAGGAAACACTCAACTTCTCGATTTACTGAAGTCTAAAGGCGCCAATGTCAATTTCATTCTCGTCTCTCCGCAAGATAATATCCTTTATAGAACTCCAACATCGCCAATGGGTAACGCAGACTATTACTACGAAGTCCAGGACGAGGCAAGAGAGCTCAAAACAGGCAGAAACGCACTCGTTTTGGCCATCGAAAAACAAAACCCATATTTAGTCCAACGATTGCATGAAGAGTATGAATTCCCGCTCGATTATATTGACCACGACGACAATAATCTTGCACATATCGCAATTTTGTCAAAAGCAGCAACAACAATGGACTACATCCTCAGCAAGAAACCCGAACTTAGAAGTATGCGCAACAACGATAAAATGACACCACTCGAGCTTGCGAAGTACCTCTACTACAGCCAGGCAATCTGTGCATTAGAGGAACTCGATTCTGGCAGATCCTGCTCAAGTTCTCTCAGCTGCAATTCAACAGAACAAATACATGTTGAAGTTGTTGATGATCCACCACTAGAGATCATCACAAAGGGCAACTTTAAGTTCTCTATTGATCTCAAGACACCATTCATCAAAAACGCGACATGGGATGCAGCAACAACAAAGAGAATCGAAAAGAATCTTGATAAAATGGTCTTCAAGACAGATGATATCGGAAGGAATATCATGCACTACGCTGTCATGAGAAAGTCTCAAAAAGTATTCATTTTACTACTTCAGAAGTATCCACAGCTTATCTTTGAGCCCGATTCACCAAAGTCTGATGATCCAGAAGAAGATGTTAAGGCAAGAACACCGTTGGATTATGTTCTTGAGGAAACACGTTCAAACAAGAATGACGAATTCATCAAACTCATCAATAACTATTTGTATGATCAAATCGATAGATACGACGAAACAACAAGGAACGTTATTAAAGAAACACTCGAAAAGAACGGAAATTATGCTAATTTGCTCAATCCAGCAGCAAATGTTGTTTATACGCTATAATTGTTCGTTATTATAAAACTTTTAAATATATCTATTTGATAATTTACCATTTTACGAAGATAAAAAAACAAACAAACATTTTTTTTTTCATTTCTTGATTAACTCCTTTGGAGCAGAATATATCGCATCTAAGATTGGAAGATACTTTTCTTTTGCGTTCTTCGAAGGGAACACCATCATAAAGTTCGCGTATTTTCTCTCTGAACTGAAGTGTTTCTTCAGATTTTCATCAATGATTGGATTGGAATTGAAGAATTCTCTCCAAACTTGCGATGACATATCGAGGAGATTCGACCACCAGTATTTTCTCGCATCAGAGATTTGCTGAATTTCTCGAATTGGAATTGCTCCTAAAATCGAATCTTTGATGAATCTGACCTTGATAAGATACTCTTGGATATCGGCATAGTCAGGAGTAATGACAGGACTGATTTTATGCAAATAAAAGTCCCATTTTGAATCAACTAAGAAATCATACTGAAGCAATTGAAAATTATGACTGTATGGATAACTTTCGGGATTGTATAATTGAATATAAGGATGAATCAAAACAATTGACAAGATAATGATTTCATTAAATTTTTCCCATGATTTCTTAGTTTTAATACCAAATTCGTCTTCAAGACGCTGAAGAAACTCTGATAGACATTGAAAATTCGTTTTCTTTGTGATTTTTTCCTCATATTTTTCATTTTCATTATCATAATAATGAACAATTCCTTCTTTGTATGTGAAAATAACTAAAGGAGAAACAGAAGCGAAGAGAACGAATACAGAAATTTTAATTTCCTGACAATCAATGATTGCACTTTCAATTTTCTTTTGACCAATTGCAGGCTCTTCACTCATTACTAAATAATCGGCTGGTGATAAATGAAGTACTCCAGGTTCGTTATTTTTTGGATTTGATCGATATAAAAACTTATCTCGTCCATTTTTCTTGATCTTCTTCATCATTTCAGTATTTTGGTATGGAAGAATATATGTTGGAGGCATAAAATTAAATTTATCCGGCATTATTCGTGAAAATTTTTGATAAAGACGTGAAAATAACGTTTCTGTGTATAATATGCTGATTCCAATGATATTATTTATAACCTCCCATTGCGTTATATCTTTTTGCCTTTTGTAATCAAATTGAAAAGTTGGATCATCAATTATAAGGATTGCGTTAGAGTCAGTACTGGAAAAAGGAAGCCCTGCGTCCTGTAGCGCATCCAGAATCAATTTATTTGAATGAGCTTTCACCAAAGCTCGAATATGCGACATTTTATATTTTTGATGATAACCTTATGAAATAACCTTTTATTTTCTAAAGCATTGATAGTCAAATCAATTTAAATCACAGAAACACAATAGAAATATGCAGTGGGTTCAGTAGTTATGTAACACATTTAATAGGTATCTAATGATAGAGGAAAGAAAGAGAAATTAAAAATAAAATCACTCTTTTAAAAAAATCACCGCTTACTGAGCGTTCTGAACATCCTGCATCTTCTTGTAGCCCTCATAACGAGTCTTCATGTCGTTGACAAGCTGTGGGAACTTGGTCTCAGCCTCCTTTGGATAGATATCACAGAGAGCAGCGAATCTGTTCTCATCCTTGACGAGTGGATCGAGGTTGTAGTCTGGCTGCTTGGAGTCGACTGTGAGTGGCTTTGGCTTGGATAGGTTGTAGCGGTAAAGGTTGAGGTAACCGGACTTGAGGAGATCCTTGCAGTGCTTTGGTGTGGAGCCGAGGCCCTTCTTGATGTCGTGGTTGATGCATGGGGAGTAGTTGATGATGAGAGCTGGACCGTTGTACTCCTTAGCCTCCTGGACGGCCTTAAGGCACTGAGCTGGGTCAGCGAGAAGGCATGTAGCAGCGGCGTAGATGTTCTTGTATGTCATACCGATGGCACCGAGATCCTTCTTAGCCTTTGTGTAACAAGCAGCAGAGAAGTTAGCAACAGCACCACGAGATGTAGCCTTAGAGCACTGACCACCTGTGTTGGAGTAAACTTCTGTATCGAAGATGAGGACCTTAACGTTCTCACCAGAGGCGATAACGTGATCGAGGCCACCATAACCGATATCGTAAGCCCAGATAACCTTCTTGGCAAGGACATCAGCCTGAGACTTGAGGGCAGCCATTCGAAGAGGGAGTTAGCATAAGCTGGGCCGTGGCCGCGCTCGTTGAGAGCGAATGGGTTCCATGGAAATGTAGCGGACCAAACGAGGGAGCAGCCTGTAGCGTTGGCGATGTAGAGCTGGTCACAGTAGAGCTGTGTGAGGAGCTTATCGATGGCTGTTTCGCCGCAGCCCTGGCAAGCGCCGTTGAACTCAAGGAGTGGCTGGCGGAACTGAACGTTGCGAACGTTTGTTGGTGGAACAAGGTGGCCACAGTTTAGAGCAGCGCGGCAGCGGTCCCAATTAGCGCCTTCCTCGTCACTGAGCTTCTGGTTGCGGTAAACCATTGAGAGAGCCTGTGTTGGGCAGGATGTGACGCATGTAGAGCAGCCTGTGCAGTAGAGTGGTGTGATCTGGATGCGGAAGTTGTAGTCCTTGAGCTCCTTGCCCTTGGATCATGTGAATTAATATATAAAGCACCGTATGTATGATCATTATTACGTCATAATGTGATAGAAACTTCTTTCTTTAGGAGTTATTTCTGTGCTTTCATATCTAAACATCTTTCAAGCATAGAAATAAACTTTCGGCTAATGCATTCACCTCATCACTTGTGCATGTAAAATTTACATGTGATTCCATGCGATAAGAATGTGGAAATATATAATATAGACATTTTTCATCAACATGTTTTTTCGACTTCTTTTGCTTTTATTGGCAAGTTTGCAACTGTTCTATATTGTAATATCAACCAAGTGATAATACCTGATCCAATGTCATAGGAAATTATTGACGAGAAATGACCTAAAACCAAGAAATCCATGCTGTGTATCCAGAGAACATAAAATTTCATAGATAAAGTATTCAGATATCTTTGTTGAATTACATTTCTTCATAGATATGTTTAACATAGCAATAAAGAGCATGATGTGCAATGCTATCACCTATACCTTAGTAATTAAATGTCTTTTGATTTATGTTAATGAAATCCATAATTTATCTCTACAAGTCTATATACCCAATTTTGCCATAGTTTGTTCTCACCCTGATAATTTGAGTGGAAAATATGTCATTAATAAAGGATTTGAAGAGCCTCTGTTTTTCCATTTAGATTCACATATAATGGATTCTTCAATTAGCGCAAGCAACGCTGCCTAAATAATCAAATCACTGCAAGTTTTCAAATGACCTTTAGTATAAACTGTGACAAAATTGGGTAAATGTGTTAAGTCCATAATTTTGGTCAATGAATTGCAAAGGCGCTTGTGAGTGTAGTAATCATTCCACAACTAGCTGTCGATCATCCTACTCTAGGCTCCTGCGCATTAATGTATTTTATATCAAAGCATCACTATATAACTGTTATGAAGAAAATCTTCATGGAAGTACTCCATTTTTCAATGGCTTTCATTCTTAGTTCATCCAAACTTTATAGAAAGGGCCGTAGTTATTTACAATATATGTTGGGAGCATATTTGCTGATTTAATAAATCCTCTTAATTTTATATAACAGCCCCAAATAATTATTGATTAAACAATAAATGAAAATTTCTCCATCACGAATACAAACCGATTCACCGGCAGTAATGTCCAATATTCACTGCTCTACAGAGGGTATTATGGAATGATAAAAGCCGGTACAATCGCATAAAAACTGTCTCCAAATCTTGATTTTATAATGAATTCTGAAATAAAAATGAAAAACGAACGCCCTGCATCATGCAGGTCAGTTTGTACCAAAATTTTGGTAAAATCAAATTTTTATATTAAAAATGTACAATAGTGCTTTTTAAGGTACTTTTTCTATCGTCGCATTAATTCACGGGAACAAAGAAAGTTACATTTTCGCTCACCAACAAAGACAGGGTAAGCAATCTTTTGCCATATTATTATTGCTAACATGAATATTGCAAAAGGTACGATAATTAATCACAGAAGCTTCTTCTTTAGCATAAATTGATCAAAATTATTAAACAATTTCAAAATGCTCGCTAAGCGTGGCTATTTGTCTCAGCGATGAAGACAAAATCATCTGATGCTTAAAAAAGAGTCTTTTAGGGTGTTACGAACTTTCATAATTTTGCCATATACTGGAAAAGTCTTTATATTAAAATATATGCATATGTAGCCCGAGTACAAACGTTTGTTGGCTTTGCATAGATTTTTTCACGCTAGTTTTCGTGATACGATTTCGTTTCCATTACCTGTAGAAAATTTCAATGAACTCTACATTTCAGTCCAACAACAAGCTAATTAGAAATCATATTTGTAACATACCACTGACTTTACCACTTACTCCGAACTATTCAAAATTAATTTTGAATAAAAAGTCCTTTTCCTGCTTTTTTCAATGAATGCCTCACTGACTAGGATATAGCTGTTCAGCTACTTTTTTTTTCATTTTCCATGTAATTTTCGAATTTTTATTTCAACAAAAAATTCCAGAAATTATATTATTTTTTGTAGCAATACATTCGCACAGTAAAGTATATTATTCCCTATTTATTATTTTCTGATTATTCTTTTTTTTCGGCGTAAAATTATGAAATTAAAAAATAAAAATACTTTTTGATCCATAAAAAAATTCATATCAATTTTTCTCAGAATCCCATGTGGCGATTTTCTAGATATTTTGTATATATAATGTACATACTATTGTTAATCAAATGGTCTTATTTTTATTCAAAAATAAAATTTACTGTACGTTAAGCCTCATCAGTTCATTTATATGAAAAATCCTAATTGAGGGGAAAATGATTCCATGAAAATTTATTTTACAAAAAAATTTTTTAAATGACTGAAAATAACTCTTCTTCACAGCAGACCAGCGAGGAAACAGAGGCCGAGAAAATGGCGCACATGCTCAGGGATGATGTGGAGAAGAGTAGAAAGTTTGGCTCATATTCAATAATCTATGAACAATTTAATAGAGAGCAATGTGAGGATTTTTTGAATTCTGACTTTGCTGAAACGATTGAACATTTATTGCATAAGCTTCCGATAACGAAAATATTGACATTGATGGAACGTCATCCTGAAATTTTATACGTTTTTCTCCATTTTTTCGAAAATATAAATCCAAAGCTGCATCAAGCAACATCATATATTAATAACCTCGTGTTGCTGATACCAAAATGCCCAATAAGATGGATTGTTACGTTTGCTTTGGAGCTCGATAATGTCAGATTTTCGCATTTGTTCTTGAGTTCGACGTTTCAGAGCTATATAAATGCAAAGCCGCACATTCTACATCAAGTTAAGCAAAATAAAGACACATGGAGAAAAATGAATCCAAATCCAACAACGAGAGGACCAGATTATCTGTCTTCGTGGCAGACATTAATGAAGCTTCGTGAACAATGCCGTGAACTTGTTGAATACAAATTTGATTATAAATTGAGCGAATATTCAAATATTGATAAGGAAGATTTTGTTTTAAGAATAATTCAACAGTGCGACAAACCATTAAAGCTTAGCAGAGTTCTCAAAACACAAGTTGTTCCATTCTGCGAACTTAATGATTTGAATACAGAAAAATTAATCGTCCAAGGAATATGCAAACGATCATGGGAGATCAAGTCAAAGCTAAATCTTGTTACCGAGTTCGTAAAATCGCCTTCAATGAAGACAATTGCTCTCGAAAAAATGCAATTTTCAGGAGAATCCGAATTCGATGAAATTCACAGTTATGCAAAGCAGCACAACTTACATTACGTTCCTGATCCTGACATATACTCGAAATGCATAAATTCGCTTGTTATTGTTCAAAGATCTGAATCACACGCTAATTTATATTCTTCACTTCCTGAGAAGTCCATTGCTGGTAAAAAGACAGCGCACTCAACAATGTATAAGAGATCTCCATCAATTGACCTCTCACTCAGCTCATTTGCGTCTTTAAGTCATTTTTCATCAATCGCTGATGGAAGTCCCGATTCTCCTGAAGAATATGCCGCAAAGCTGAAGAAATTCAGGAACTTAAAGGAAATCAGACCAATATATGACCTAGCATCCACTTATGACATTGTTATTTCATATGATGGATATTCAGATCTTTGGACACGCCAAGAAATCTTTTATAAACTTATTAACCGTAATGGATGGGATGATTTGGAGACGATTTCACAAGTATTGGCGCTGAGTACGATCGAAATTATCGATATTATTTCACATAATCACAATTACTTACAGCACGGCCAAGAAATACTTCCAAGAATCCTGCAATATATTACTCGAGCAAATTCGAACATTTTTTATCAATTTACGGAAAATTGTATGATTGAATCTATTTCTTTCACTCAATTCATCGAGCTTGTTGATATTTGGCATGATTGCCTCCAAAGAGTATTCACGCTCATCAAATACGATCTCGTTGATTCAATTTTAATTTTATCTCGATTATTGACAATTTACAAGAACAATCCAAATAGAACTATACAAAACATAATCTTGGAATCGATCAAGAGCGGAAAGAACTGTCAAGAAATATATGATTTATTCGTCCAAAATAATCTCGAAAGTGCAGCATTAGAGTTGATTCCAGAAAATGGTTCATATGAAATTGATGACTTTGTCAATGACTACACAAGTGGTGATATTGATAGGGTTTCATACGCATCAGTTATTATACGAAAATTCGATGTTGAAAAAGCAAAATCTTTCCTTCACGTTGCAATATTAGATCTTGATGGAAGTCAATACTCGTTACTTGCACATGCATACGAGATGTTGAGAAAGCTTGGTGTCAAAACAGATCACGAGATCTCTATCTTAACAGCATTGTTCGATGGACCGAAACATAACATTAAATTCCACGATCTCATTGATAATCCTTTGAAGACTCTACAAAGCAGTGTCAACGTTGACTCATTAAATGGTTTATTGCCTGTTGCAAAGCTTTTGGATATTGGCAATGATGAATTGATTGTTTATGTTATGATTAACAAAATGTCATCTCCTTATATCGATGATTACAGAGATCTCATTTCAATGCTCGAGGAAAAGACACACAAAGAACTTCTGACGGAACTTGCTCCGCGTCTCAACAAAGAAGATTTATCACTGTTTTATCAGGCAATTGGCATGGTCGATGAACAGCTTATGACACAGACAGCAATGGATCTTAATAAGAACGGTCTCTCAGAGTTCGCTCAGCATAACTTATTGTCAGATCCATGCAAGCTCATCAAAGATATTTACAGTAAGACATCACTTTATGAGTCACACGGCCGACGCCTTCATAAGATAACTGAGAGAATTGCGAGAAGATTCAATGTTGATCCAAGAACGCTCAAATATTCTTTGTTAACTGAATGGCTGAATGATGAATATCCAAATTTACCAGAAAAAGATGAAACAGCGATCTACGGTGTAACAAATAATGAAATATTATTCAACGCAGATAATGAAGCTGTCGCAAAGTGTCTTTTCCTTTTGCATGGCTTCACAGCACGCGATGCTTTAGATCTTCTTTCGAAACACATCACAGATAAACCTCGTGAAACATGCAGAGCTATCTTGTGCATGTTTGGAATTGCAAACGAGGAATCTATAACAGCTGTTGTCCACAACGCAGCTGAACTTGATGAGCTGTACACTCGCGCGTTATTATGTGCACATGCAAGGAAATTTAGCGGATTTAATTTTAGTATCGATGACTTTTTCGAAGACAAAATTGACGAAGCATTAAAGGATTACATCGATGAGCCATGGGCTTTGCTCGCCCGTGCTATCGTGTGCATCAACAATTACGAAAAAATCATCGAAATATTCCCAAAGCTGTGGTCAGTAAGGAAGCTTGAATTATTGAATTTAGTTCCAATAATTCATAATCGTCCAATCATTAGAAATCCAATTGTTTTCGATTCGATTCTTCATGCTATCTCCTCTGCTGTCGAAGATTTGATTAAGAGAGAGAAGCACTCAAAGCCATTCAAGAATAGACAACAGTCGATATTTAAGACAGTCCTTAATTGCGTCTCTTTGATTCCTCCATTTGATTCTTTATACATTGATGATGAAAAAGTTCTTGTTCCAAACATTATTGTTATGCTCACGAATAATGGTAATAGTAACGTTGCTGGTGAGCTCGGAAGCAGAATTTCCGATCTCAGAACAAGAGTTCTTACAATGCAATCACTTATTGATGCAGATCATTTTGATATTGCATTAAGTGCCGGATTTGATATATCGAAAGTTTTCGAATATATCACACAGCACAAAGTTGATAAGGCAACGCACACAATGATAGATGAGAACTTTGCAAAGTACACTGCATGGCTATATGTCAATGGACGGAAAGATGCACTGAAGGCTGTCGAAAAGGCTTTAGTTGAGCAAGGAAGAACAAGAGAAATTCAAAGAATGCATAAGCGTTTCGAAGACATCGAAATACGTAGATCACAGACTAGACTCAATATTTAATATACACATATATAAATAAACTGTTATTATATCATTATGATTATCAAAAAACACACGATTGTTTTTGAATTTGTCATTTTACGTGTCAAAAATTGATAAAAATGCCATGTATATAGGAATTAAAGTTATCTATTGGTAGATTTAGAAAAAAATATTAGGGTGAGTAGTCTAGTGGTACGATTCCTGTTTTGGGCACAGGAGGTCCCGGGTTCAATGCCTGCTCCAGCACAGAATGAAGAAGAATAACAAGAGATACACGAGCCGAGGAACGACATCACATTAATCACTACCAACGAAGCATATCAAGAACTTATTGGAATTCTCGAACGAATCAAGGAAGTAAGCGATCCAGCAGAGATTAATTGTATATGCAGTGATATCGAGAAATACAGGATAGATGAGAACTTAATCAACAACAACACTCCTGCGATCATAGAACTGCTCAACAAAACTGGACACATCCCACGTTGCGGATATCAATGCACTATTGAAGGATGCAACTGCCACGAGATCTTTCGCAATATCAAAGAGTATCAGACGCACTACAAGGCGATTATCAAGAAGACCCAGAGAAACCTTTGCCTCCAATATGTCGATCCAATCATCACTTTCTACTGGCCCATCATTGGAACAGGACTCAGAGCTACATACATCGAAGATCAAGTTGTTAGAGACTCAACAATCTGCACTTGCCTGTACACAACATGTGAATACTTTTTCTGTGAGCACAAATCATTACATATTCACTCGGTCACCAAAGTACATCTGAAAGGAAAACTCATTAAAAAGTTTGACACACACACAAATGAGCCCATCCGGCTGAGCAAGCTCAGCTTCGGGCTAGGATAAATGAGCCCGACCCTTGGGTCGGTCTCATTCTTCTTAACCTGATTATATAACGGTTTTTTATCATTTGTGGATTAATGTTAATTTAAAAAAATATATTATTTTTTAATAAGTAAATAGATGGAAAGGGTAGACGTTGGTTGCCAAACGATTTCATTTGCTGATAAAATTGATGTTGAAAAGTTTTTGATGCGTGAGTTTCCGAACAAACGCGAAATATTGGTTTCTGAATTATCGGAGGCTTATTTTGAAATTTTCGGGATAAGGAAATTTTATGAAGAATTTAAAAAGGATTTGAAAAAGTCGATGAGATACAAAGCACGTACAATAAAGAAGGTCAAATATATTGTACGATTGGTTTAGTAACAGTTGTTATTTTTGTTTTGGGTTGATTTCGATGTGGAAATGAGGAAATGAGGTCGTTTATGTTGAAAATTTGATGAAAAGTAATGGAAAACAGTGATTTAGATTGGTAAATGAAAAGTGCACCGAGTTGATTTATTTTTGATGATATAGGTTTCATAAATCCTTGTGTTGATATGATAAATCAGCGAGTCGGAAAGTGCACCAAGTGCATCGAGTGCATCGGGTGCAAATTTGCCCTAGTAAATGTGACAACATTGACATTTTGACAACACGAGTGATTTCATGCTGAAAACAGGTATTTTACGGTCGTTTGTACGTAAAGGGTACGTAGAAATTGGGGTAAAATATACAATGTTGTCAAACTGAGTTTTTGGGCTTAATATTATGAAAATTTGAGGATTTACGGCTTAAAATTCATTTTGACAACATCGTTTATAAATGGTCATTTTTTACGTAAGGGGTTAGTTAGAAATGGCTTAATATTATGAAAATTTGAGGATTTATGGGAGTTTATGAGATGTTGTCAAAATGTCAAAGTTGTCATACTGCCTATCACCTGGGACCTGCACCTGGTGCACTTGGTGCACTTAAAGAAATGAGGGTAAATAACGAAAATTCGAGTGAAAAGACATGAAAAACAGTGATTTAGGGGGCAAAAATGAAATTTACGACTCGGTGCACACGTTATGTCTACTTGGTGCACTCGGTGCAGTTTGAGATTTGAGGCTGTTTATGTTGAAAATTTGATGTTTTACGCTAATTTATAAGTTAATGTTTGAATATTGGGCTCATTTACTTAAAATTTGATTGAAATCGTTAAACGACAAACTAACTAACTAACTAGAAAAAGAAAGCGAAAGGATTTTATGAGTTAGGAAATTCAAAAATTATTTTTGAGTGTTTACGCTTAAAATTTGATGTTTTTGGGTTAAATTATAAGTCAAGATTTGAATTTACGACCTCATATGCTTAAAATTTGATGTTTGGGTAAATCTTGTGTGGAAATGAGGGAAAAAGGGTTAAAATTGATGAATGGACATGTTTTAAATTGATGGGAAAAATAAATGAAGGGGGTTATTGATTTCGTTGCTGTTGAGGGTCGTTTAATATTAATGGTTCTTCTTCGACTTCAACGGATTCAACGGCAGCGCTTAAATACATAGGACATAATAATTTTAAATCGTGAAGGTTGGCGTCAACGAGGCGAAATTCAATATTTGACAAAGAATTAACGGGGATGTATGAAGAAAATTCAATGTTTGTGTTGATGATTGGATAGTTTGCAGTAAATGAATTATTAATTTTCATTAAAATTTTACGGTCGCAATACAATTTATCGTTATTGTCGTAGCATTTTGCCCCTAAA
>JALKBU010000545.1:0-33992 GCA_023091735.1 Trichomonas tenax
ATCCTTCACTATGAGGCCACAACTACTCATAATGAAGTCTTCTTTGGCTTCCAACATTGAGTTCAATCCATTTCAACCTATTGACACTTTTCCATTTTTCCCGCGCAAACATGTCACTTTCCTTTATATTTGACATTCTGACTCTATATGTCAAACATAATTTACATGTCAGAAAAGCACGTTGTTCTATTTTGTCCCAGTCCCCATTTTTTCGATGATTGCGAATGAGATCGCCTGAACTGTTCTACATCATTTAGAGTGAGATCGACTGAACTGTTTCGATGATTTTGATTGAGATCGACTGATTACAATTTCGCCACCTCTATTGACAACTAAAACTTTTGCATTTACGAAAATTCCCCTAAAGGATACGGATCTATTTGACATACACTTGCAGGTCTAAGTGAAAAGCTTTTCATGGATAACGCGTACTCGGAGTAAATAATATGAATATAACTCTATAGAATTGCAGTAACATCTAATAGCACATATATACATATATGCTTAACTAGATATACTATATATATACTGGTATGATTATACTCTGCTGTGCTGTATTAGAGATATAATATCTTTAATGGCATCATAAAAACAGATCGATGACCTTAAGATTTAAAGCACTAGAATATACAAAATGACCATAGAAAGAAAGATTTTATGCTAGATACAGTGAAAAAGAAGAAAAATAGTGTAAATTTCATTCATTTTAATGCAAATAATAAAATTATTTTGTGTTTACCGTGTAACACGCTTGAATAAATCATAAGTAGAATCACATGATTTCTCGAAAATCAATGAGAAATTTCGAAATGAAAAATAATCCACTATATCTAAGGCATATATGTAAATGAATAATATATATTCCATTCTAATAGATTGCTTCGTTAACATTGCCAAGGTTTTGCATAAATTAATGTAGATTCTTATTACTAGAGCACAATTGCTCAATAATATCATGGAGACAATAGCTAAATCATCTATGTATGGAGCATATGAGATTTTCGATTTTTTTCATTTAAATGTTCACGAAAAAACAAAATTAAATTTTGATATGCAATTGTGTCATTATCAAACAGCAAGCGATATGAACAGAAACTGTATGGTGTGTGAATTTTGAGTTTTAAAAGATATGTAATTTGAAATGCAATTATTTTTTGTAGAAAAAGAATACAGAAGTCATTGTATATAGCCAATGATGTACGTTGTATAGTTCTTTGGGGTTAGCAAACTCTTTGGTCCGGAATGATAAATATGGAGGACTTTGTTAGCAAAACATTTGTCCAAATATATAAGGTTCATCGAAAATTTTGTGAATAAAAAAGGAAAAAAAAAAACAGAATATGGGTGTTGAACATAATGTTTCTCTTATAAAACATGTTAGAAACATTATCAGCCAGACTATAATTCCAAACAGACTGTCTCAAATAATTTTAAGTATTTAATCGCAAGCTTATTGGTTCTATGGACTCACCAATATATGCATAATTTATTTTTCGTAGTTTAATCAAGAATTAGTTTTCCAACCCTGAGAATTTCGAAAACTAAATCACCTCTATTTGATGTTTATTTGAATTTACATACATAAGAGATCTTATATTTTATATATGGTGAACATTTTGAAAAAATACGTTTTTATTTAAATTGCGCTTACTGTTAACATGTATATGTTTTTGAATTGATATTATATCGAATACACGCAAAGAAACATTGTAACTATATGGCCTCCTCAAAATTTTGCAAAATGTCAAAAATTTGTTAGGGCTTAAAAGTACCATTTATAGTATTACCGAAATGCTGCGATCCTAGTGGTACCATTATTTTGTAAACTAAAATTGAGATGATACTGTCAAATTCACTTCTGACTGTTCATACGGTATCTGATATTCAACATATTATGGTAATGCAAAGCGAATATTCAGAATTATATTAATTTTCACGTAGGTAAATGATTGGGATATTTGTGCTATAATATTAAGCTAAATTACTAAATATCACTGATATTGTTGCTTTGATATTATTATTTTAACTTATAAATCAGTCAACATTAATATAATAGTCGATTGGAATAATATATGGAAGTAATAGTATTAAGTACTTCGATATTTCATCAAATATAAAAAATGAAAAACAAAATCATTTGATATTTTGGACTGTTATGCATAATATGATGATTTCAACAATGAATATACAACAATGGTAATAAATGTACAGAAAAATATTGTGTTTGGCAAAATGATGAAATTTGAAATTATGGTAATTGCTCGATTTTCTCGCACCTACATACTTTGTACCATTTATGAACTATATTGAATTATTTTGTTTATGATGTATATTCTAATAAGTCGAAAATAATTTAATTTTTTAAAAATAAAACTCAAATATTCCAAAAACCAAATGTTAACATTTTAAATTTATAGACCGATGCACTGCCAATGTTATGAAAATTCTAAATTAGAGATTTCAAGCCGAGATAACGATTTTTGAAAAAAAAAAAAAAAAAAAATCAAAGAATAAAAACATCATCATATCATTCAAATTTTAGTTCCACTAGAAAATAAATAAAAATATACCCCTAAATCCAAATTTTCCAATTATGCGATCGAAACATTTTTGAACATCTCTGTCTGAATTATTTCTGTGATTTACAAAACACCAAAAAACTAAAATATAAACTCCAAATGGTATAAAAACAAAATTTGCCCGCTTTTCTAAGAAAAAACGATGAAAAACTCATAAGCGGTTAAAAATTCATAATGGTTAATACTAAAGCGCCTCGTTGGCAGCAGTTATATGCCATCCCTGGTATGCTTATTTTTGGTACCGCCACTGTCGTCACACAGAAATTCTTGTTCGAGCAGACAGGCGAAGGCTTGGCCAAATATGGCGGACATCACGAATTCCACAAACCATGGTTCCAAACGGACACCATGTTCATGGGCATGACGTTGTCGCTTCTTGCATACTTAATTCTCGGAAAGAAAGACCGCAAGGAAACAAATTCTGAAGCACAAGAGACAAAGGGTTGCAACTGGAAGTTAATCTTGGGTGGCGCTCTCCCTGCTGTCTGCGATCTCTTAGCTACATCTCTTATGAACGTTCAACTTCTTTATATTCAGGCATCCGTTTGGCAGATGTTACGTGGCTCAATGGTTATCTTCTCATCCATCTTCTGCGCCTTCATCCTCAAGCGTCCACACTTCCCATACATGTGGTGGGCTATTCTTGCTGTTGTCTGCGCTTTGACTATTGTCGGTGTTGCGTGCGTTTGCTCCACTGGTGCTGGAAAGGAGGGCGTTTCTCAGGGAAGAGTCATCATGGCCGTCTTCCTCACAATTGTCGCTCAATTAATTCAGGCAACACAACTTGTCATCGAGGATTTCATTCTCCATGACTTAGACACACACCCACTTCAACTCGTTGGCCTCAAGGGATTCTGGGGTTGGGTTCTCTGCACATCTATCTGCTTCCCAATCGTTCAATTCACAAAATCAACAGAAGGCAATGGTGTTCACGAGGATTTAATCGATACATTCGCTATGCTCAAGAGCTCACCAATAATTCTGGCTTTCATTATCCTTTACATCTTCTTCATCTTACTTTATAACATTGGTGGCATGCTCGTTACAAACGTTTTCTCTGCTGTCCACAGAACAATTCTTGAAGGCCTTCGCACACTCTGCATTTGGACTGTCCAGCTCATTCTTTACTACTCAATGCACAAATCTCATCCATCAATCGGTGAGCCATGGACAAGATGGAGCTGGCTCCAGCTTGCTGGCTTCAGCCTCCTCTTCACAGGCTCCCTTATGTACAACAAGATTATCAGACTTCCAGTTTTCACGTATCCAGATGATGTTGCAGATCTTGCTAAGATTTCTCAACCTCTTCTCCACTCTTCCACTGATGGTGCTAAGCTCTAAAAATAAAATACGTCTATATAATTTTTTTAAAAAGATAGTTTATTATTTATCATAATCCATTGACACAGCTAATAAAATATTATCTGAAGCAATAATTCTAATGATTGCATTTTAGATTTTAAAATTCGATTTTATTTTTTTAGATCTACCATTTTCTGTCAATATAATATTGACATGGCAGTGCCGAAGTGATTGCTGATCCATATTGGGGCTATTATTATTACAATATATCTTCAACAATTAATATTTACAAAACACAAAACATAATATTATAATTTCAACATGATGATGCATGCAAGTATATTGATAATAATTATAATCAAAAAACTTGTTAAAATTTCAATTGATATCAAACTTTTGCAGTCTAATAATATCTTTGACGGATAAACTTACTGTATATATAGTAAATTAAAATGGCAGTGGACTAAGTACTATGCTTATATAATTCATACTTGTAAATAAATATAATTCATTTTGGTAATCTATGAATCATGTATCAATTGATCCAATGAGAGCTGAGTAACAATGTACCTTAAATCTTCCAAAAAGTATTTCATTGGTAAATTCCATTTTGCCAAGCGTTTTGGATCTGCCTCATATGATATTTTATCAAGAGTGTGCTTATTTAGATTCACTTGAAATGGTGGTGTTGACAAAGGATCAAAAAATCCATCATCGAAATACAATTTTCGAAGCAATATCATTAAATAGTGAATTGCCTGATTAAACTTTCTAACGCTCTTTGTGTCATATCCATTCAATGCTATTGGGATCATCTCTGGTGGTTTATTTGAATCATAAACTAACAAGAAATATGCATTTGCACCGTAGTGTATTTTTGCTATGTCCTTCTTTAATATCCTCGCTAAATTTTGGATCAATAAACAAGCCATCATCAATGCGGAATTTATTTCCCATAATGGCACTAATTCTTTATTAGATATTGATAAGCGCAACTTGTTGATTGTGCCTACATCTGTGTCATCAATGCAAATCTCGAATACAGAATCTAAAATATAATATTGTGATCTAGGCGGTTCGTATTTAATATGATTTGTTTGTAACGTAAATCTTGGTATATTTAACGTGAATTCTCCTTCTGTAGCAATGTTTTCAAACTTTTCATTTTGCATTGAATCAATACTTTGTAAAACATGTTCTGATTGAGCTAAAAGCTTGTTTTTGATCGATTCATACTGTTCTTTCGTCATTTGACTTATATTTTGAATTTGACTTTTAATTTGATTTAAGTTAGAAGTAATTTTGGTGATTGAACTGCATGCACATGTTGGGCAGAGTGGAAATGGTACTTGAGAATAGTTTTTCATTTGAGATTTGAATTTTTCGAATTTTTGATATGACTTCCATTTCGAAATATCACTCGTACAACGAAATTCAGATCCTTTCCTCAACAGTATCTTCTTATAACGCGATGGTGACGATATTACGTGATTTGTTTTATTTTCTTGGTCAGCGAAGAAAGAATCGGTGATGGTTGCGAGTTTGCCACAACCACTGCAGACGAATATCGCTCTGTCGCAGTTGATGTCCGCAATTTCGCTCATTCCCAATTTTTGACGATAAAGATTTTGACAAGTAAAGTCTCATTGCTTGAGATCATTTATTCTATATATTTGGAATCTACTTAGTGAGGCGACAATTTTTTAAAGGATTATTGCAATAATATTTTAAATTTAAGAAAAAGATTGATATCTGGCTTGTAAAGTAAGTCTTCCAAAATCATGATTTTACATGTCATATTAATTGCCGTTCTTCGATATTTATATGAATTAGCATTGGCGATTCATGAACTCATTCCGCATGCTATGATTTGAAAAAGAATTTGGTAAAATATAATTAAGATGCATCTTTTCATGATGAGAAAATGCAATGTTGAGGACAACAGAAGCATAAATAAACCATGTTTCTATAGCTTGTGAATAATAAAAAATATTAGAAACAACAATTTGTGATAAAATAATGCAATGCTTATTCAAATCCGATTAAAATTAAATTCCATATGCATTTGCAATAAGAATGCTCTTTCCTATGTTGCAACATGTGCTTTAATTTCTTCTTGGTCTTTATTAGATGAAAATTCAATGTCTTTTGGATAGTTACAGAAAATTCACAACACAACTAACCTTATAGGCGACGATAAAATAACCTTATCATACGGTTATTTTATGTAATTTTGAATACATTTTACATAAATGTATGCGCTACTATGCAGCATATGATATTTTTATGTGTATTATTGATTCAAATGCCTCTTATACGCTTAAAATTAAAAACGCAACTAATTCATTAATTGATTTGAGGGCGATTATACACACGAAAGTTATTGAATTTGATGGGATTTGGATTTGCAGCTATAATAATGTAAAATTTTAGAATCTTAGATTTGTCAATGAAAACAAATTATTCGCTGAGACACCATCTTTCCTCAGCGCTGCATATTAGCGCATACATTTATGCTGGAAATCGTATATTTTTGGACGATTTGAAACGCAATCAATGATTTGATAGATATATAGACTGTGCCACTTATACCACTGGATAGACAACTATCAATATGTACATGAAAGTACTTTCAAATCGAAAAAATATTGATCAGATAAAAAGTTATGAAGGTCACGGGACTACACCGTAGAAGGAAAAATGCTGCCCTGTGGACCACCAACAATAATAATGCATAAATTATTGTTGATTGCAAATACTTATTCTTAGAAATATCATAGTTTTTGCAATGAGATATTTGTTTTAATATTGAAAATCATATTAAGAAGAACATTCTCTTAAACAGACTTTCGACAACTATCGGATCAGTATTTAAGATATAAAACCGAAAATCTTTAAGTTGGCATAAAAATTTATGAGATAAAAACGATTTTCTTCGATAAAATTTTTTGTTGTTTCAGTCATGGAATCAATTCTTCAGTTCAGTCCCAGAAGGGATAGATTTCTCATTCAAGAAAAACGAAAAAGTTCAAAGTAGTTTTTCTTATTACATAAATAATTGTTACTTTGGTCAATTCACATTCACATCAGTTGTCTTCAGCGCAACGAATGCGAATACATGTGTCCTTTCTGAAGCAACAATTTTTGTTTCTAACAGCAACTCTGGAAACAGCAATGGCGGCAGTTTTCTGTTTTCTAGTGAAGGTCAATGTGTCCAGAGCAGAATCTGCAGCTTCCAATCATGTCTTCCTTCTAACTCATCTTCATATAAAGGTGTTTATTGTTATGTTGATGTTTCTTCGACTGCAAACTCTCAAAATTTTCTTATTGATTCATCAGTCATCGAGAGCGGAAAATCGAGTGGACAAGGATGTGAAAATGTTTATATGAATAATGGACAACAAAACATAGAATCTTTGAATATTTCTAATTCCAATGTTTACTATCGTCAACTTTATGATTTAGATAATATTGCATCAGATTCAAATGTTTCATTTTGTTCTTTTGTAAATAACACTTGTGGTGGATGGGCATGCTCTCATACAAATGATATAACAAGAGTTGTTTACATTAAGTTTTGTAACTTCCAACAAAATAATGTCAAAAGCAATAGATTAATTGGAACATATGGACCAAGTTTATCAATAACAGATTGTTCGATTTTACAAAATCAAGCAATAACATTTACTTATAGCAATCAAATAAATTATATTTTAGTAGATCATTGCTTCATTGATAGAAGTGATGGAGCAGATGGATACAAAACCATTATAAACACAATCGAAGACAAGATGACATTCGAGCTTTCACTTCTATCAACCGCTCAATGCCAAGCTGCAATACCAATCACTTCTGTGAACAACAATATCGATGTTCGTGCAATTTCTGTTATGCACTGCAAAGTATTTGACATACTTTCTCTCATCAACAAGATCGGAGTCACATTCGGAATTGCAACAATATAAAACAAAATAACATTGATTAATATCAAATATTAAACAGATTTTATAACAAAAAATATAAAAACATATAAAAAACAAATAAATGAAATCAACAGAAAGTATCATGTGGATGACAGATGAAAGAAGTTCCAGAGAGTGTGACATCGTTCTGCTTGATCTGGCTCTTGACAATGATGTCTGAAATGAAGTTGTTCTTTAAGTCTTCAATGTTCACAAATCCATTCATCGGAATCCGCATCAGGAATGGAATCTTAACAAATGTTTCTTCGTTTTCGATTTTCATGTTCTGTGTCGTCGCGAGGTAGAGAACAGGAATCCTCATGAAAGAAGGTGTTTTGTTGTTGCTCTTCGCGAGAGTGTTGTTTGCGCTGTCCCAGTTGCCGCACATGATTGCGACACTTCTGATTGCAATCGATGTCTCATGTGGCTTCTCGAAGCAGAAGTAGTAATTCAAGTTGTCGCGAAGGATTCCTCTTTGTACTGCAACCTCTGCGACGAATGCTTGCGCGAAGTCGTTCATGTTCCTGATGAACCTAGAATCGATCTCGCTCGGAATCGTTGATCCGCTCATCCAGTTCGTGAGGAACTTCGATTTTTCGAAGAGCATCGAGAAGAACTTCGCGATCGAGTTGGTACCAGAGAATCCGACGATCTCCCTCCACTTCTGAGGGACTTGCTGGACTGAGAAAGACTTGAATACGTCACTTGTCCTGAACTGGATCGCATCTGTGATCTCCTTCGATATCGTCTGTGTCGAAACATTGAATGTGTGTATCTCAGAGTCGAGGAACATCTGCATCGGTGAGTGAGGCTCGAAGTTCTGGGCTGTGTATATCTGCGGAGGGATCATCGTCGACATGCTCTCGAGGTATGTCCTGACGTCGCTCGGGAGAGTGCTGACAGGCCGCGCCATCGATGACAGTGTCTTCGAGATCCATATGCTCATCCTCCAGTTGAAGAGAGGCTGCGATGCGAGTGAGTCGAATCCGAGGAACGCAGGGTCTACGAATATGTCGAGCTTCGATACGTATTCCAAGTACTGATTCTTGTCCCAGTCATCGTGGATCTCGAATTTCTTGTTCCTGAACGCGAACTCTTGCTCGAGGAAACGAGGCTGGAAGATTTCGTGCTCGTTCGCGTCCCTCTTCTGCTGGTCGACCTTGAACAGCGAGACAGCACAAGATATGTCAGAGTGGTAGACAGAGCGTAGGTTCTCCATCGGGAAGTCCCTGTATAGCGCGCTGTCGACGTATCGAGATGCCTTCGAGAATATGTTCGTAACCATCGTCGGCGTTATCGGGAGAGAAGATGTTATTCCGAGAGGGACGGCGAAGTTCCTCGCTCTCTCGAGTGCGAACAAGATCGCGAGCGGGAAAGATATCTTCTTCATCAGGACTGGTGTCCCGCTCCCGCTAATCTGGTCCCAGTGCGTGTTGTATATGTTGTATACGATGCTCCTGATGTTCGGGAAGTCGTGGACATACACGACGTTTGATCCGACGAGCAAACTGTTCGTGAGCTCGTCGAACGATGTCGCGAGGATGATCAGTCTGAAGTCGTTGTGTGGATCGACGATGAGTTCTCTGATTGACTGTATTATTGATACAGAGAGCGGCGATGTGCTGTAGTGAAGGATGAGGACTCTGCCTGTTGATATCGCGTTCTTCGCAACTTCGAAAACTGTTTCCAAGTACGCTGATGACATCGATGTCGGAATCTCGAGGAATGATTTCCCTGCCTGTGTGAGCTGCATCTGAACGATGCTCGAAGCGTAGTTTGTGACAGATGATTTGATGATTGTCGGAATCTTTGGATCGTTGTTTGCAAACAATTTGAGCTCTGGGTTCGTTATGTAGTTCTCGAAGTCCTTCCCGAGTGTGCGGAGAAGGTAACTCCTGATGATCGGGAAGACGAGTGTGATGTTCGCGAAACGAAGCTTCTCGAGTGGGTCACCCATGGAAGGCTCAGACTGTCGCATGTCACAGACGTTGTTCATCTCGCTGTTGATGTGAAGGAGGATCTCCTCGAAACCGCCGAACTGGTCTTCGCTGTGTGTCGACATGACGACTGCGATGAATAGTGCGACGTAGCTGTCCTCGAGTGACATCTGTGGTGTGACGTATGCAATCAGCTGGTGGAGCATGTGTGTGAATATATCGTCTGGGCTCGCGTTGAGCTTGCAAGACTTCAATGCACTGTCGAGCATCTGGAAGTACTTGCGGACGTTGAATCCGTGGTTCTTGTTGACACGAGAGCAGTATCGTGAGATTGCAACCCACATCGATGTCGCGAGTCTGACTGCTCTGATGAATGGTGACTCGAGGTCGCTGATCTCCTTCTCGATCGATGTGAAGTCTGTTTTCACTTCAAGTGATGACATGAAACACTCTTTGTTCCTGATCAGTGATTCGACGCCGTCTTCGTCTTCGAAGATGTCGTCGTTGCTGTTGCCCTTCATGATCTTGACGAGCTCTGTGATGGAGTCGATGACGTCGTCCTCGAACATGATCTTCTCGACACCGCGTTGCATTCGAAGTCGCTCGATGTTGATCATTCTCGGAAGTTGCTCTGGGAAGAAACGCTTGACAAAGTGTGCAGAAACGATCCTGTGGAGAGACTTTCCGTAAACTGTGTTCATGTTCAGGATTGTGACGCGAGCAGCGAGGTCATGAGGGACATTGTTGAGTGACTCGATTGATGATGTCAGATAAAGTGTGAACTTCGGATGTACTTGGATGACTTTTCCTGCGAATGTGAACGGAATTGGTTCAGGCCTCTTCTTCGGGAGCTGGAGGAGGACGAATAAACTTGGACCGAGGAAGTTCACATCATAGAGAAGCAATTTGTTTCCTTTCTCAAGACATTCTGTGATGATGTCGTTAATATTAGAACTGACGAGAGAAGCTGTCACAAGGTGCTTCGGCTTCGTGTGTTCGACCAAGAAGTCGTACATGAATCCGTCGCTGTCCAAAATGAGAGGAGGCATATGAAGCATCTGCATTCTTCGCCATCCAAGTTCAGTCTCGATCGGCGTCAGTTGGTCGAAGTTCAACTTGTCGTATCGATCTTCAATGCGAAGCTGTGTGAAAAGACTCTCAATTGTGATGTCTTTGTTGTATGGAATCTCGAGATTGTCGAATGTTTCAAGTATTTCGTCGAGTGAACGTTTCTGTTGTGCAACAGAAAATATTCCCCAGTACTCTATCATTGTTGCATAAAGCAGACTCGATGAGACTGCTTGCTTAGTCTTCTCTTCGATATCGGTGCCTGAGTTCATCCATCGATCGATGAGTTTGTTTGAGTTTGAGTTGATCTGTTCGAGCCATTCGACTTTCATCTTGAATGTGTTGTAAAGATCTGCAGCGTCTTCACGCTCACGCATGTTCTTCTCGTGTGTCGCCATGTCGGTGTCGATCTGGTTCGCAATAGCGGTGATGGACTCTTTCTCGATCTCGTTGTCCAGAACAAGTTTGCTCAGACTTGCGTTTTGGATCTCGAGTTCGTTCTCCTTCTCGTGGACTTGGAAATCCAGACATGAAGCATCATATGTGTCCTTGATCCACGTGAAGAGGATTGGAAGTGCTGGATGCGCTTGAGAAAGCTCTTTGTCCATCGTTGCAAGTTTGTCGATATACGGCTGTGAGTCTTCGAGAACTTTCTGCTTGAAAAGAGTTCCTTTGATTCGCTGCAATATATTTGTGAGAAACTTCGGATCGTTGATCAATCTCCTTCCGTGTGGTTCGAATGCTGTGTTCTGACCACTGAACGCTAAGATCGCGGACATAAGGTATCCAAGAGGGCGATTCTTCGTGCCATCGATAAGTCTGATCTCGTTCATATTCTGTTGTGAGATTGATCCAACACGGCCACGGTCGAGATCAACTTTCAAGTTCATGTTGTTCAGCTGTTGCTTCATCTTGTTCAGTTCGTTTGTGAGTGATGTGATTTTGTCTTTCTGCTCTTTCTCAGTCTCGTTGATCTTCGAAAGACGAGCTCTGATTGTGTCTCTCTTCGCAACAAATGACTTCATAACTTCTTCATCATCCTGTTCTGGTTCTTTGACTAAATTTGTGAGTGATGAGAACTTGGTTTTGAGTTCAAGTTCCATCTTCGCAGTAGTTCCAAAGAAATCGACTGCGTTCATGAGGTTCTCCTTTCGCTCTTCGATGTTAGAAATCTCCTTCGCGTAGAATGACATGAATGTGTTGATGAAGCTGAACAAGTGGTTCGTTTGTATCGCTGGACACATTGAGCTGATGTTGATGTATATCGATGCGATCGCTTGTGGTGTCTTCGGTGGAAGTTCTTTGACCTGTTTGACGAATGCAGGATTATCGAGTGCATCGCGTGCACACATCTCAATAGCTTCAATGGATTCAATGCTCAAGTACAGAAACTGGAAGTTCGTGAAATTTGTCATCCAGCTTGAATTTGCTTGAATGATGAATTTCAATTTCATCCGAAGATCGTTTCTGATGTGGTTGTATATTTGATATGGCTGATCAATAAACTGTGGATGTTTCGCTGTAACTTTAAGGTAGTAGTCTTTCTTGAAGTCGTCTGGCATGAATGGGTTATAGTCATATTCGTATATCAGAGATGACAAAAATTTGAAATCAAAATCGTTTTCTGAGTTCGCTCTCAAGAAAACACAGACTTTCTTGTTCTTAGTTAAGATCTTTGTGATAGCATCGTTCATTGTCTCAATCAAATACTGTCGACGCTTCTCTGGATCTTTCTCCTCTGCTGGTGAACGTGGAGGGATGTGAACAAAATCGAATCCTTTCATTGACGCTGTGAAGTATGACAAGATGAACGTTCCATTTCCTGATGGATCTGCAATCAATATGTTTCTGCCTGGATATCCGAGCATCCGCTGCAAGTAGACCCACTGCTCGATTATAGGCTTGAAGAAATAAATCTTCATGCTGAAGTTGATCTTCGCTGAGAACTGCTGAAGCAAGAAAGTGAGTTCTTCTCGAACTAAGTGAACTTGTCGGAATGAGAACATAGCAACAAGTTTCTTCGTTTCTTCATCAACATCAATCTCTGGATAGTAAATGTTTGGTCCAACAACGACAGGATCATAAACCATTCTGATATCGGCATCTGTGAACGTGTTCAGAATGAGAACATTGAAACTGAACATTTCGTCTGATGTGAGAAGTTTGTGGCAGTAGAGAGCTTTAAGCTCAAAAAGGAATGCTTTCACACACTCCAGGAAATCATTTCTCGTTGGTGCAGATCTATATGACAACAGAGTGAATATGTCGAGTGTGTGAAGCCAATTGAATCCATAATTTGGTTTTTGAGAAAGCTGCTCAGAGACTTTGAAAGCAGGTTCATAAAGCAATTTGCTGATTGAGAGTTCTTGTGCGACTTTGTAATAAATGTATTGCATCGAGTGATGATTCTGAGGCAGAAGCTTCTGGATGAAGAAGAGAGATGTGAATCTCTCTGGAAGACTCTCTAAGTTACTCGTTGTGACGAAAACGATGAAATTCTTCAGAGGAAGGATCTCCAAGCACTTAGGATCAATGTCGGAGAACATTGTGACAGACTTCTTAGTGATAATAGATCGGATGAATTCAATCGCATGGATATATTGTGGACGAACATTTTTGAATATCAAAACATAGTGGAGATTTCCAAGTGGCTTCGATCCTGGTCTCGCAACAACTGGTGTATGAGTGATGATGAACTTTGCTAATGACTGCTGACTTGATGAAGCATTGACAGGAACGAATATTGGAATCATGTTTTTATGATCCTTGAATATGTACTTAATGCAGTTCGATTTTCCAGAGCCTTGAGGACCAGAAATGATGAAGTGTTGCTTGATTGCCAACAAGCATGAAACGACGCTGATGACTGGCAAAAACTGTGCTGTGCAGATGGAAATGTCGTCAATCATATCAATCGCGTTTTCATTCATTGGCTTATCACGAATTGGAGGTTGTGACAAAACAGTGAAATCATGTGGTTTGAGAGATGTTCCATCGAATCTGAGCGAATGAAGAGAAGGTCTTGGGAATATATCCCAAAAGTGTTGTGGGACTTCAAAACCGACCCAGTCAGCAGGCATCTTGATCAGGAAGCTGTTTACAGCCCATGTATCAAATGTTGGGATGTTCGCTTGATCGAGGATCGAAATGTATGCGTGGAACAATGAATAAACGAGAACTGTCTTCGTGTGTTCTCTGTTCTGTTGTTCATTTTCTCTTTCGTTAAGTAATAATGCATAAACAATTCCGTTATACGGAAGAAGATTGTAGATCAATGATTGGACCTTTGAATTGAATGTCTGACTCGAATATGAATATACAGTGTTAGGAATGTTCAAAATGTATTTGATGAACATTGGGACGATTTCATTGAACTGTGAATGGATCATCCTCAAGCATGATTGCGAAAGATTTGTTCCGGTTGCATCAACAGCTCTGTTGAAAATAATATCTCCATTGAATGATGGACATCCTTTGTACTGAGAGATTGGTTCAACAATATGAACACTTCTTGTTGATATGACACGAGAGATGCCGATGATTGATGGGTCAAGGAGACCGATATCGTCCGTCTCAATGATGAAATGGATGTGTGAGCGCTGATCATATATGTTAAGAGTGTTGATGATGAGTCTCGGTGAATCACCTGATGTCAACATTTCACGAATGAAACGAACTGTTGAATTGTTCAATGAACCATTGAAACGAATGAATTTCTCGTAATTATTGATTCCTTCAATGTATTGGAAGTATGAATGCAGAAGTCCGTATTTTGTGACTGGTGTTTTATCTGCCATCGATGAGACTCCATAGAACTTGTCGACAGATTCTGCTCTGAAGAAAATATCGTAATACTGGAATGGCATCAAATCAGGATATTTCTCTTTGTAAGCCTGCGTTGAGCACATCTTTTGTATTGCGTCTTCAACGATTGACTGCATTGTTGTTTTTCCTGTCTGTGGACCACCAACAATAATAATGCATAAATTATTGTTGATTGCGAACAAGAATTCTTTGATGTAATCAATATAGATCGGATATGTTTCTCTATAGGTTTCTTGGATAACTTTGATAACATCGTTAATGAAGTTGTTATCATATAATGGAATTAGTTGATTAATTTTAGTGACCATTTCATAGGCATTCTTGAAAATCCTAAAATGAGAATGAAGGAGATCAATGAATAAGTTCCTGTGAACATTTCTGAGTAATTTGTAATAGTTGAACTTAATGGAGGTGATAACTGCTAGTGTTTCTGCATTATAGATATCTTCATTTGTCATCTCATTATTGGTCTTCGATTTATTAAGTTCTTGAATCAAATGATGCAAAAGAGTCATTGATTTCTTCAAAATCGTTTCGATGACTGTTCCAACAGGACCATGAGATATATATCCAATCAATGAGAAGAACAAATTCAAGAAATCGACTGTTTGTGATGATAACATTTGTGCATTCAGGAAACCTGATGAAAGGAATTGCACATAAGCAATTTTCTTTGGATCTGGAAGAGAAAATGCGACAGGCTGCAAAACAGCTTTCAAGCAATCAGGAATCTTTTCGTTTTCGAAATAGTTCTGGCTTCCAATGAACAAAAGCCTGCAGTTGGAATTGATATTGATTGTATTGGAATTAAGTTCGAATGATGGGGATTTTTCAACTAATGCACGTTTGTATTTTTGCATTATAAGTGTGATATTTGCAAGATTATTAAGATCTGCAGCGTCAATATTATTCATCACGAGCCATGCACCGGAACCAACAGCACCTGTGAATAACTTAGTGAACAAAACTGAATCATTGTCTGAAAATGTTGGGGCGAAGAAAACAAAGTTGCCGAACAAAGAAGCAACATTTGATATTAATCGCTTTCTTCCGATTGATCCCTGTCCATAAATAACAGGACACAAGTTTGTTGCAATGTTCGTGATGACGTTATTCATTGCAATCTCTGATTGAGGAGATTGGATCATTTGCTTCGAAGATCCCCAATATTCGTATCCAAGTTCAATCTGGTTGTCGGAATGTTCGATGAATATCTGTTGAGTGACTTGATTCCTAACCATGTGCATTAATGTCATCCAATAGTCTTTTTGGGAGAAGTTCTTCTTCCTGACTGACATCATATCAACTTTATCTCTCTGATAACTCATCATGACTATTGTGCTGCTGATTTTATTGATAAGATCAGTGGAAAGATTTGTGCGCATTAAATCATTCAACTTCTGTATCTTTTTGTCGATGTTTTGGATGTAATCTTTGAATGTGTGAACGTTGTTCTCGAAGTTATCGAAGCATTCATCGATATCTCTCGTGAACATGATCTGCATTGTCATCATGGAAATGAATTTTGGAACACTTGATAACCATTCGATGAAATTGCCTTGATTGTATTTATAAATGGAATCAGAGACATGAGTCTTAATGGATTGTTTCATAACTTCAAGAATAACAGGTCCCCATGATTCTATTGATCCTCCTAATATAATATTTCTTGTGAAGATCATTGTATCACCATCATTGCCACTCATACCGTAAAGTTTGATTCTTTGGAAGTTCTGTGTGTGGAAGTTGTTCTGCAAAACAAGTTCTGTTTCATCCAAAGGATGATGCTCGAACTTAACGATGTGCATGAACATCTTACTGAGCAGCTTATTCATCTGTTCGAAATCAGCTGTTGAAAAAATCATGAGAACATCGAAATCAGACAAGAAGAACAAACGTGGGAAATTAACTCTCTTGATATCGATCTTCTTGAGAACTTGTGAGCAGATTTCTTCCAAATAGTTGTTGTTTTCGATGAGAATTTCGAGTAATGAAGGAAAAGAACAAACTTGAAATAGCGTTGTATTTTCGTTCGTGTGTTGAATGATTTGCATCCATCTTCTTCTGACAATGGAAAATCTATTTGCTTCCTGCGGCATAACTTGCCTTGTGTTCTCTGATGAGAAGAAAGAAGCTAAAACAACCCAATAGTCTTGGAATCTTGACCATGCATCGAGAATCTTGTTGTAGTTTCCTAATTGATTTGCAAGTTCATTGATTTGTGTTCTTAAACCTTGTGCGAATGGAACTGAAAGCATTCTGTGCAATGCCATCTGTGAGTCAGCAATTTCTGTGTATAAATCCTTCAAATTGCCAAGAAGAAGTGAATCTTCTGTCTTGATTTGTGATTCCAAGAGTGGTAAACGAATTTCTTTCCATTTGGCCGCAAGTCCTTGGAATTCAGCTTCAAGACGACTTTCGCCAAGTGATATTGATGTGATTTCTTCAACTTTATCCCTTTTCTCGAGAATTCCAAGTGATATCAGTTCATCAATTCTTATCTGGTTGTGATAACCTTTAGATTGTCCACAATCTTCGAATAACTTGCACCAATGATGGAAGTGCATCTTGCTATTAGAAAGCATATCTAATTCATCAATGTACTGCATAAGCTGCTTAACTTTGCCATCGACAACCATTAAAAGCTTGTTTTCAACAGGATTTGAATTCTTCAATGAGTTGATTGCTGAATTTATAGAATTAAGTTGGATTGAGAATTCATTGATATTGATATCAACAAATGGCTGACTTAATACTTCTGCTGATAAAATAGTCCACTGGTTTGTTATGTTGAAAACTTGGATATCGAAATCGCACTGAAGTCTGACTGCATCATAAGATCTTAAATCTTGGATTGTTGCCTTCATAACGTCTTGGCAATATTCTAATGTATCAATTTCTGGTTGAATGGCATCAATCTTTGATCTAAGATCAAGAATAGTCTTAAGTCCTTCATTGACTTCTTGCTTAGAAAGTTCTGTTGGAATGTTATCAAGTTGCGATTGGAATCTATTGATGTTGTTGATTTGGATGCCAACTCTCTTTGTTAATTCATCGACGTACTTATTGCGAGAGTTCTCAATCATGTTCTTACCCATTTGCAATACTTGCTGGAAAACTTTATAGCTGCTGTGAAGAGGATTACGAGTGTGTTCACCAATATGTGATGTTGCAAAGTTTGTAACGATTTTATCAAGCAAACTGTAAACATCATCGATATATCTAATTTCTGCTTTAAGCAATGGATTGATTTCTAATATTAAGTTCAAGAACTCTGTGTTTTCTGCATATTGAACTAAAGAGTTTGGTTCTCTTTTCAGTCTCTTGTTTGAAAAATTGAAAATTTTGTTGATTTTATCTATTTTTTCTTCGATGAATTTCTGCAATGCATATTGTACAGCTAATATTGATTTAGATGGAATTGGCGCTAATTCTGCTCTTAGATCTTTAGAATCTATGAATATTGATCCACGGACTGCGCAAGCTCTGAATTGATTGATTCTCATTTCCTCTTCTTTGAAATGATGAATATCTTCGAGAATCTTATTGAAATCAAATACTAATTCTTCACTTGGATCGAAAACCAATTTATTTTCACTTGCATCGAAATCACTGCCAAATGGTGTGAAATCGAAAACGCGAGATTGACCACCTCTTGGTGTGAAATAGTGCTCTGCAGACCAAACTTTTCCATGCTTGAATAATTGATAAAACTCGACGAATTTTTGTGATTGTTGAAGCGCATCTTCGTAATCTGTTTCTATATGTTGGAGAATTCTTTCCTCTATCTTTATGTATTCTGGATTTGATTCTGTGCACATCTTAAATTGCGGCATGTTATCATATAAATATCCGAGGTTTCCATTTGTTTTTCTTAAATGTTCGCGCAGTGATTGTTCTTTGATAATTCTTGGTAATGAATCAATTAACTTAAATGTATTATGAAGAGTATCGCTAATTGCTTGTTTCAATTCTTGAAGCGAAGGCGTGAATTTAACTTTTCCTTCTTTATCGAAGAAAACAGATACAGTGAACACAGCTGATAATTCTTGTTTGATGTTCGCTTCGGCTTCTTTCCAGCACTTGAAACACGATGAAGAAAGTGATTCTAACATTATATAATCGCATAATCTAATGAAATTTTCAAACCCGTAAAGTTCTTTATTTACGATTGCAACTCTTCGTGCTTGCTCAGCAAGAACTTTCTCTTGTATCACCATCAACTGGCCTAAGTTGGGTATTATATTTTTGTTCTTTTGGAACTCTGTTGATGACACAGTGACCCTTTGAGGGTCTTTAATATCTGCATCAAGTTGAAGAAGTTTGTCGACGACATTTCTTATAAATTCCGAGTATTTTGCTGAGAGAATCTCTGAATTAGCTTTACAATCGTTGAGATAGTCTTGAAGAACGTATTTCTTTTGAGATATCATGCAAAGTAAATAATGAGATATAATTGCGTCTGAAGTATGTTCCATTATACCAAGTAAGTAATGAAAGAACTTTTGATCGTGGAACCAAACGTTAGAAATGATTTTATCTCTAAATCTGCAATATCGTTGATTTTGAATGAATTTCTTCCATAATTTGAATGACTTCCAGTAATGAAACTTCTGGAAGAAGGATAATTTACGCAGCATGTTGAAAATTGATGTTTCTCGAATCCATCCTTCGAGTGGAGTTGTTTCCGAACTTCCATCTGAGAATAAATGTGTCACACCGTTCGATGACATCGTGAAATAATCATCAGTTATCTCTGAATGCGTGACTTTTACCAAATCATAAGGATTAAAATCGAGATCTCCACGTGGTTTCGCATAATTTAAGTAAATAAATAGATGCCCGCTTCCATCTTTGTGCTTAAAGAAGTAAGCAATCGGGTCATCACCGAAATTTAATGTTGCTAATTCGCGATTTTTCTCGTCATCGAGCTCGCCTTTCAAAACGTTGGAAGGAGCGAGATTTGGTAGTTGCGGTTTGTTTGCTATCCACGTAGGAACTGTAATTAAAACGTCTTGCTGTTTTTCGTGAATAATTTTAGGACGTGTTAAGTTTATTTTGTTTGCGTGATTCTTTATTGCCAACAGTCCCGGAGACGTTACAGAAAGCGATGAATTACACTCACCTTCGCCTGGTTTGCTTGTTGAAAAATCTTCTGCGCGCTGATTCATTGAATCCAGGTCGAACATCGTCGGATCTTTGCGCACATTGACCCTGTTGTTCGCCTTATTCTTAGGAAGCAGGTTCTGTTGTGATGATGAAAGCTCGGAAGGCGGACGAGAATTCATCAAATCAAAAAATTTTATAAAATTTGCTTATTTTTCACTCAGTCTTTGGATTGGTAACTTTTTATATATAGAATCGTTATATGCTCAAACAATGCTCCATATATATCATGATATTTATTGTTTTCCTAAAATAACGTTTCTTTATATATCTAATATAACTATCGAGTATTGGTGATATTATAGCTCATGAGTAGAATGTGTTAAATCTTGAATCTCATTCGAATATAATAAAAAATTATAAAATAATCGAGCGTCACTTTTCCCCAAAATTAAGTTTTCCCCATTTTCCAAAAAAAAAAAAAAAAAAAAATAAAAAACATTTTTATTGTAAAATATAATTTTTCCCCATTTGGGGACGCACGTGGGGAAGACCCCATGTTCTGGAAGTAGGAACCTTATGTCAAAAAAGCTGTGGGATTGTCTATTATGTGGTGTCAGTCGAAAAATTACAATATTTATTGAAAAAGCCTTTTTCTGTCAGAAAAATCTTCATTTTGCAATTTTAATTCAGCCAATATGTAAGTATGCGGAAATGGTCACTTTTTGCGTGAAAATGTACCCCCCAAAAAAATCCTCGCGCCTTGCTTTCGTTTTGTTTGGAGTATCTGGCAAACAATTTGCTTAGGAAAAAGCCTGATGGTTGTTTTTATTGATTTTCGTCATTCTAATTAAGCCAATCTCTACTTTTAAATAGCTAAAATATATTTATCGTAAAATTTTTATGATAAATCCATTATATCATGATAAAATTTCATATTTTATTATTTGTCCTCGGCTTCATTCATGTAATAGATATGTAACAGTCAAAATTCAATGCTCACTAAAAATTATCCTTTAATTGGCATTTTGAATCCGAGATATTATGTTTCGGTTTTGCATTAGCGGAAATCAATCCTATCAATAAGGAATATCGAGTAAACAAATTCCCCATTTAATATGCTGCCAAATCGTAAATAAAATTATGTTCTTCAATTATTTCATTGAATTGAACTCTCTAGTGTCAATAATTACCAGACACACATCAAGCAATGACAAAATATCAGATATCAGCTGGTAAAATAACATTAATCACTGTAAATATTTTAAGACTTCAGCCTTTCTTGCACTAAGAATTTGACTCTCATGAAATATTCGAGCCCAGCATCAGTCTATTACATTCATAATGCTGTCACACATTGAGAAAAAACTCAAGAAATTTCAAAAAAGTTTAAAAACCTTAATATCTTGTTCCATTAGACATAGCTAAAGCTAAAATCGATAAATCAATAATTAATTTCGATGTTTGTACAAAAATGTTTTTTGTTTAATGAAATAGCTATCTAAGACCAAAGTAAATATAAAAACATCAATAAAATCGAAAAACATGAAATGGTTTAATAGCTCACTTTTTTGTAAACTAAAAATTAATGAATTTAGACTATCTTGCTTCATTTGGAGACCACGTTGCACTTTCGCAATTTAAGACTGAAGACACGATATCTGTATTGTCTTTCAGTAAAAACGGCAGATTTTTAGCGTCTGGAGATGCAGCCGGACGTGTTGTTATATTCCAACTCAATCCACCAAAAACATCCGGCGGCAAATCCACGGTTTCGTTCGTCGTTCAAGTCCACGCACACAAGTCGCAATTTGATTATTTCCGATCTGAGCTCTCTGACCCTAAAATCAATTCATTGAAATGGGTCAAGACAGAAACAGTCAACCCTCTTCTTCTAACGTGCAACAGCCATGACGCAAAACTATGGAAATTCACACAGAATAGCAAAATTACCTGGAACGCCGTTGATACGTCTGTTCCGATTGACCAATTTGTTCTTCCAAAGCCAAGGCAAGTTGAAGTCAAATACACAGCCGAATGCCTCAAAACATTTACAGATTTGCAAACGGAATACTTGGTTGATCTTCATGCCCTCTGTGACCAGCGCTCATTCGTCCTCGTCGACGTCGGGTGCGTTAAGCTCTGGGATATGGAAAGAGATGTCCCATCTGTTTCTTTATACCGTTTGCCTTCGACTAATTCTGAACTTATGTGCTCGGATGTCCACGATTCTTTACCATCGGCTGTTTTAATTGGTGATGATTGTGGTGTAGCTAAAATTATTGACATGAGACAGCAAGCAGAAGATTTAACGCCTTCATTACTATTTAATATTCGATCAAAACTTAGTCCAGAGAAACAATGCGCCGATTGCGAATCAATCGGATCGTTAGCATTTTCACCAGACGGTGTCTGCTTCGTCGCAAGAACATTCGGCGAATGCCAAGTTTGGGATGTCAGAAATCCTTCGGCTCCTGTCGCGAAAATCGAAACTCAGTGGTTCCCAGATCAGATGGAATGGCTCGCATCAGAAGACATAGTCAAAGATCAGTTCAGAACAGCCTTCACGCCAAGCGGAAAAATTGTTACAGGTCTCTACGGAGCTGATTTCATCTCATGGGACTATAAGACAAACGAAGTCAAACATCACCGCGCTGTTTCAAGCCGTACACCTCGAGATCCACCAGATCTTGGCCGTGATTTCACAAAGAGAGTTACGGTCTGCGAAGCACATCCAAAACAAGACATTATTGCTTGTGTCTCTACAGCCGCTTTATACATGTTTTCTGGTCGTCAGTCAACGAAGATATAATCTCCTGCTTTTTATTTATTTATTTATATAAATCAAATTTAAAATATACTTACCTTCTTTTCGTAGAACAACAATAAACATAGTATTTTTAGTCAATACATGCGATTAAATAAAATTCCGATGGTTGAATATACACAAATACTCGTCACGAAGAGGCCAAAGTATCCATCCACAGTGCGGCCAACATCGTACACAGTATTAATCTGCTCATTCACGAATTTATCACAATATTGTGAAGTTGTATGATTCATGAACTTTAGATTGTTGCATTTGTACTGAGTCTCAAATTTATTACAAGCTGCTGTTGTGTTCCATGATTTTGCTAATGTTCTTCTAAAATTATCTTCATTCTCTTTCGCTGTCGTCGTTAAGAAGTAAATAACAACTCCAACGTAGACCAAATTCATTACAAAGCGTAATAATTGGACTTTCTTCTTGAATGTATATTTAAATTGCCAATACATGGAAATTAACAGTACTGAGCTGATTATTGCCGATACATGGGCGGCAAAGTATATATCCTTTGGTGCTAAGTCGAATAAAACGCAAGATTTGAAAGCGGTGATTACACTGATGTTTGTTAAAACTATCATAAACGGGCAAAATATTTCCATTGCCGTCATAAAGAGCCCCATTGCGCCAAATATTACCACAGCGACAGCCATACAATCGACGGGAATCTCTGGTCGCTCGCGCATTGACAAGAAATGACTGTTTCGTATGATAACACATATTATTTTCGTCCAAAAAAGCTATCTCCATACGTAATTGTCTTGAAAACAACATAATTTAGATTTCAAAATGTATAATATGAAATCAAGACTCAGCAACTTAGTAATATATAATGCAGGAGATATATAGTCCGAATGCATTATTATTGACATTAATGTTCATTAGTAATTAATTAACCTTAATATCAAAACATGCTATAATCAACAATTAAGTATAAATTTGAAATCTATTATTGAAGTTTATGATAGAAAACTTAATAATTTGTTGAAATAATGAAGTTTAATAACCTTATATCGAGTCACTTTAACCTTATTTTCATCATCATTGGTGTATTAAATATTGTCAAATTTTAAATCGAGGAATATTATTCGTTTATATGAAGAGAAAAACCTTTCAACAGATTTCTCCAGTGATGCCTCTTTATATTCAAAAATCGCAGAAGTTGACAAAATGAGAGGTGATTTTTATTTTTCAAATTCTAATTGATAAAATCAAAATCCAGATAAATCTCTGCAATATCACAATACACCACAAGAATATCTCCAAATAGACACAGCCATATTTCCTAAATCTTTGTTTTTTGACTAATTATTCTAGATATTAACCTTATTCATTTTATTTTTCAAAACATCCAAATTGAAACTGTCTGTCTTACATTGATATTTTAATGGTAGATGATATTATTTCTGTATATTTTTAATTTATGTTTTAAAATTGTAATATTAAGACTTTTTGTTGGAAATTTGATCATATGATGCTAAAATTGAATCTAAAGAGAAAATAAGAAAAAGAAAAAAATCGTTTTCTTTTTGATGAAGAATTTTTGAGAGGTTTGTCCACATTTTATGCCGCCGAAAGCTAAAGTGACCATTCCAACAAAGGAGGAAATCCACAGCCTCAACGAGAAGCTTCAGTCCAAGCCAGTCGAAGCGGACTACAAGCAGGTTCTCGCCGGCGCCAAGGGAGACAGCGAAATTAAAATCATGACAGCTCGCATCATTCCTCAGTATTACAAGGAATTCCCGAAGCTCCAGAAGGACGCCCTCGAGGCCCTCAAGACACTCGCTGGCGATGAAGCGGCAGAAGTCGCAATTTGGGCTATCAGAGGATTGAAAGAGTTCTTTGTTGCCGGAGACGAAGGCGTTGCTAAGTCTGTTTACACAGCCCTCGGCTCACAGAACGTTGGCGTCTCTGATGCTGCAAAGAAGATCGTTAATGAGGCGTTCGAAAATGCTGAATTCGCAAAAACATTCACATCTCAAATCAAAGATCAGATAGATGCTGCTCAGGCAAAGATGATCGCTATCGCTAACGAGAAGATCAGGTTTACAGAGGATTCCCTTGACCAATTATTATCCGTTCTTGAGTCTGCACTCAATTCATCAGTCGAAGAGGGTCTCTTACTCATGACAAAGACAAAGAAGATCATCCCAGAGGAAAAGAAGACAGCTCTCATCAACCAGCTCCTTGATAACCTCGATGCTTCCCTCGACTCGCAGTTTGACGTCGTCGTTGACGGATTGCTCATCACAATCATGCAGTTCGGTCACTCCTTCGGCACTCTTGGCCGCTTATACAACATCGTTGCTGAGAAAGTTCTTCCGAAGGCCGACCAGGTTAAGGCTGACAAGTTGATCCGTATCATTCAACTCATTGCTGACAACGCAAGGAACGCTGAGGATGGAAAGATCCTTGAGGCTTTATACAACAATGTTTATCTTAAATTCCCGAAGGAGGTCACAGAGGATACAAAGATCAACTTCTCACTCCTCGAGGCTACACTCTACGCCTTTTTCAACCTCGCTCGCACATTCTCTCGCAAGGCATCTGAATTAACAGGAATTTTGCTCGTTATTTCCGGCCAGCCAGGCGAGAACGAGGGCATCTCTGAGGATGAGACAAAGAAGAGCGACTTCATTGGCCGCTTGAAGGCTATCGAGGATAGCAATGTTGCAGAGAAGTTCGTTGAGCACTTCAAGGCTCAGAAGACAGCTATCGAGGCATTTGGTGACCTTAAGACAAACGAGGAACGTAAGAAGGAACGCAAGGAGGCCAAGATCGCCATCAGAACAGGCAACAATGTCAGACACTTCTGCCGCATCCTTCAGATGGATAACTATGTTCGCAAGTCTGCTCCAGAGAATCCATCATGGCGCGCTCCAAAGATGAAGAAGGACGTCAAGGGCGGAAAGAATGGAAAGAACGGAAAGAATCAGCGCAATGGAAAGAATCTGAAGAACTTCAAGGGCGGAAATAGACGTGACAACAGACGCGATGGAAACAGAGGTAGAAATGACAGACGCCGCCAATAAACATAATAATTTTTTAAAGGCTTTTATTTATATGATTTATCTTCTTTTTATCAAAAATTAACAGTTTACTCATTTAAATCTACTTTCTCCTATTCCTAATGCTACACCAAGATTGATGATAAATGATAAGAGATCAATGCCTTTGCAGTTATTTACTGAAATTGCACGAACATGGATATAGTTGTTGACATAAGCGATTGGTATTGCAGCTTGGCATTGAGCAGTTGATAGAAGTGAAAGTTGGAATGTCATCGTATCTTTTTCATGTTTGTAATGGTTTTGTATCCATCCATTCCATCACTTCTATCAAAAAAGCAATGATCAACTAAAATATAATTTATTGAATTGCTATTCACAAATGTTGTTATTTGATTTTGTAAAATTGAACAATCTGTTATAGATAAACTCGGACCATATGTTCCAATTAAGCTATTGCAAACTGTGTTTTTGAAATTAGAAAACTTAATATAAACAACTCTTTCTTTATCGAGCCTATGTGCACACACTCATCCTGATGGACCCGAATTATTTACAAATGAGCAGAATGAAACATTTGAGTCTGATTGAATGTTATTGAATTCATAAAGTGGTCGATAGCAAACATTCGAATTCGAAATATTAATTGCATTAATGTTTTGAATTCCATTCATTAAATATATACATGCATTTCCAATATCACTCGATTTTCCGCTCTCGATGACTGATGAATCAATAAGAAAATTTTGAGAGTTTGCAGTCGAAGAAACATCAACATAACAATAAACACCTTTATATGAAGATGAGTTAGAAGGAAGACATGATTGGAAGCTGCAGATTCTGCTCTGGACACATTGACCTTCACTAGAAAACAGAAAACTGCCGCCATTGCTGTTTCCAGAGTTGCTGTTAGAAACAAAAATTGTTGCTTCAGAAAGGACACATGTATTTGCATTCGTTGCGCTGAAGACAACTGATGTGAATGTGAATTGACCAAAGTAACAATTATTTATGTAATAAGAAAAACTACTTTGAACTTTTTCGTTTTTCTTGAATGAGAAATCTGTCCCTTCTGGGACTGAACTGAAGAATTGATTCCATGACTGAAACAACAAAAAATTTTATCGAAGAAAATCGTTTTTATCTCATAAATTTTTATGCCAACTTAAAGATTTTCGGCTTTTAACCTTAAATTTCTAATCCGATTTTTGTCAAATCTTTTTCACTTTTTACATCAAGCTTTTGAAATAATTACAGTCGAAAGCTTGCTAAATGCTTAATTAATTCCATAAGAACAATAAGAACAATATCAAAACACCTCAATTGACATAAAATCGTCCTTTAAATAGTCATTTTTTTGAATCAGATCTGATACCAACTAATATCAACAAGAATTATTGTCTAGAATTATGTTCTCATCGCAACCTTGCTTTCCCTTAAAACTGCAGCCAGTGGCATTAATATTAGATCACTTAGGACGAAAGTTTTAGTTGAATTTATGAAATTGTTACCTTATTTTGTCACAATTCTTATTCCAATTGTTTTAATTGGTTCAACTCCGAATTGTATTAATTATATCATGAATGGATGATTTTATATGTAAATATATTTTTTTTTAGTAATTCGCATATTTTGCTAATTAGAAAATATATCTTGATATGGAAACAATAAATGGATATCAACATTGGTAAAAGAATAAGCAGGGGTTGCTGTATCTGATGCAAGTATTAACAATACAATCTTGCTAAATACCAAAATATTCAAAAAATGTAAAACTAATATTATGAACTCATGTTGTAGAAATTTACTCCCTAGATGATACTTGTTTAGAGTTCATCATCTTGGAATTAGATATAGTTGAATTTTCAAACACAAATTTAATAAGGAATTTTGAATAGTTTACATTTTTTGTTTTTAATTTTTTTTTCCAAAAAAACTCTTTGCCATGTAAAAGTATTTACATTTTTATAAATCCATATGTATTCCCTTTATACACATTTTTATTTGCATTTATTTTTGCCATCTTTTGGGAGCTTTCCTTTTAATTTAGTGAGATATGAAAAAAGATGACAGAGTGTATTTTTTAATGTTTTTCAATATTACAGTCCTTTACTGCAATTTGGACGACAGTAGTTTGTCGCATATCTTATCCTTACCATAATATATAAGCATTGCATGTTGAAGTTTAATATTGGAAAAGTAGTAGCAAAACAAAATTGCTAATTGCTCATCTCAATTGGCTATTGGATTCATTCGATTTCACATAATTATAAGCTATTTAAATGATGTATGTAATAACATGGATGCGGTTTAAAAGGCTAAAATCGCATAAATCCTAAAATAACCGAATTTCCACAAAAGCGATAGGGTCGACCCCTCAATTCTCACTTTTTTCCCTTCAAAAGCATTGTAAACATTAGAAAAAAAACTGACGTTTTGTGTAACACTTTTGTGCAATTCCATATTGGAGGCACTTTAGAAGGTTTTTACTCGACAGTGATGCATCACGTTATTATCTTGAGCACTTTGGATGCGCACATTATCTATCCATCGCGTAGGGAATGAGTGAAGGAGGTACGAGATGAGTTGAAAATTGAGAGGGCGAGACTCGTCGTTTTTTTTTTCTATTTGCGCTATGGAAGGAATCAGAGTCCGATAATGGCACAGATGATCAGGTAACATATGTAATTTTTAGTAGAGATTAGAATGAATTGTGTTTTGTATAACATTTTGTTGAGTTTTTGTGATTTGCTAATAGTTCATTTCTTCGAATATTTGTTTTTATGCCTGGATTACGTTCGACTTTCCCCCCACTTCTTGAGGTGAGGATGGCCATGGGGTCAAAACATCATATTATCAATAAATGAAAAGATCAGACATTGACATTTCGAAAACTAGATTTTGGCAAATTTTATCATAAAAATTGCTGACTACATAGATTATAAATTCTATTTTCCTTCTTAGAGTGTGATAAAAAGGAATTAACGGTCGAAGTTTAATTTTGACATGTAAAATCAAATCCGACATATTCCAAATGATGTGTTGATGTTTTTGCTCTAAACATATATATTATTCATTCAAAGTTTGCCCGATATTATTCTTGAGATTTGCCGATTTATTTGCTATGTAATCTAAGAAATATGACGATATTTATATTAAAGAAGTTAAAACCTAATGAATTCATGATGGGAAAAGCAGTCAATCAAGCTTTCTTTGCAACTTATATCAATCACAATAAAAATACCCTCTAATTTTGCTATATTTATATAAATCATGATAATTTCTAATTTAAATAAAAGGGGGATTTGAAAATAATAAAGAGTCCTTGGGTTGCTCCTTCCGCGCAATCCTTCGGCCCAAAAACATGAATTTACCCGAAATTTCATGAAAATCCGAAAAATTTGAAAAAACCGAAATTCATTTGTCATCATTCGTTTTTCTGTGATAAAACACTTCACGGATTAACGATCCATCAATAAAATCATGATCTTATAAAAGTGAAGTGAAAATCAAAAAAAATGTCGGACGGAAGGTTTGAAGAGACAGAGATTCTTTTAAAGCATTCAGAGTTTGTTCTCGCGAGCCTCGAATTCGCTGCCCACCAGTTTAGGGAAGAAGGCGAAATCATGAAGATGTTTTCGTCATCTGAAGGTGTAAAAATCAAGCAATACGCATCAAACTTCGTTCAAGCGAAACTCACTGGAGCGACGCTTCCAACTTTACCGCACAATCTATATCAAACACGTGAAAAAATCGCAATGCAAATGATTATGCCGATTAGAACGATCGATTACACAGTTTACTGGTGCTACCTCTCTATAGAGCAGCTCAAAGTCATGACCCAGACAAGTAGAGAGTTCGATTTCCGCTGGAACCTTCCAATCACTTTATCCGCGTTAAAATTGTTCTCTGCGATTTGCAGAATCGTTCTTTATCTTCACAGAATCACAGCTGCCAAGTTTTTGGTCCAATTGTTTTCGTCATCATCGCTACCAAGCACTCTACCGCTTCAATGCCAATTCGAAAATCTTTTAGACTTCGTAACACGCTGCCAAGATGAGCCATTCGCGTTCATCGCACAGCAGTTGGACTTTATTAAGGAAAAGATGTCTCTTATGGTTGTCAGTTTGTTGCCATTTTTCTCAACTTTGTTTGCTGACTGGACAGTCTTTGATTGGTCCATGCTATCAATATATGAGAAGTCCCCTGAGTCGACACTTGGCGATTCAATGCCTATTAACGAATATACTTATATTGCGAATATCTCGTTCATTCAAGAAGTTTTGACATTGTTCACACTTGTTTTCACATCCTTTTTGGATGAGAACCAGCAATTCTCTGCGCTTGGACACGCTGTTCTTTCAGAAACAGGCGTTTTCTATCTTTCAAGAAACTTCCCGATTCAAATTGACGAACTCATCAAAGTTGCTGTTCCTTCTAAGTCTCTCTCGAGTCTCACGCAGACACTGAATACATCAATCGGTCGAAAGAATAAGGAATCGCATCTTTACAGAATGAAGCAATTGCTTCTTCTCGCTGGTGAAGTCGTTAACTTTGCTGATCTCGATTTCAACGCATTCTTAAGGTCTGTTCACATTGTTAGGGCTATTGCTGCATTTTCTTTTTACGAAATCGATCTCTTCTTCAGAATCAACGACAAATACAACAACAGTCCAGAACACGTAAAAACCGTTTCCAGGATTTTGCAGTATATTGTCAATCTCACTGATATCTTCATCAAGAGGAAGACCGAGATTGAGCGCTTCTTCCTTTACAACCTTGCAACAGTCGATGCCGATCACCTTTCATACATCTTGAACAAGTTCGGAAGTGATTTAGGTATCGCTGGCGCTGATGTCGTCGCAACAGGTCACTTGATCCTCGAATCTCTTGAAGACCTTGATATCGACAAATTCGATAATGGAATCAGATACGACTTCTATCCACTGCAGCTCACACACTGCAGAGCTTTGCACAGACATAACGTTGTTGCACAAAAGTTCCGCGTTTCATTCCTCATTCCTCTTTGCGAGCACCTTTGCACAATTTCCATGCATGCGAGCGCGTGCCAGGATCCAGTGATGTGGTTCCTTGAGTGCTGCCAGCTTCACACAATGTGGCGCCACTTATCAAAGTTCGACAAATTCATCTCATCTCCACATGCACCGATTGGTGAATGCACATCTTTGATCCATGTTTTCGAGCTGTTCAACTACGATAGAATCGTCATCTCTATGCATGCAGCTGAATCCCAAACAGCTCCCGATATCTTAGAGAACAAGATCAGGCAGTCCTTCACAACGCGCATCTTTTCACTCTTGACAAATATCCTTTCAGCAAAGTCGAGAGTTATGCAGTTCAGTCTCGACGGGCTAATTGGAATGTCTGTTCCAAAGGAGGACCTTGGACACGAACTCAGAAAGAAGGAGTTCTGCATCAAAGAGGCTGATGAAATAAACTCAATTTCTTATGCCAACAATCTCATTGAGAACCTTCCAAGATCTGTCAATGTCCTTGGCAAAGCAATCGACATCAGCCTTTACATCATTAGACGTTTGACATCTGATATTCTCAGAATTGTTTTGCTTAACCTTACAACAAATGTCAATGCAATTCTCAATACCGCTCAGACCGTTTGGACATTCTTCAGCCACGCACGTGCATTGAACATTGATCAGTTCGAAGACGAAGAACTCGTTTTCAAGAGAGGTTTATTCGAATATTCATTGCGCAATTCTTTCTTTGGAGGGATCTCTCTCAATCAACAAGCTCAAGCAATGATTGGAAGAGCCCCAATGGAGCCCAAAGATTTCATTGATCCATCGCGATTGATCAGTCTCATGGCACAAACAGCAACAAACTTTGTTGACAAAGATTTTGATAATCATTTGTATAATCATTTCGCTGACAGCTTCGACGAATCAATTCACAACATTTCTTACTACAGATCTGTTTTCAGAGTTCTCGGTATCCACGCTTACCTTTATTTAGATACAACATTAACAAATGGAATCGTTGAGAACTTCTACATCGTTCATCAGGCCTTCGAACTCATCAGACCGAACTTGAAGAACTTGCAGGCGGTCTTTAAGCATGAAATGACAGGCGCTGCTTCCCGTGCGCTTCTCTCACTATCAGTCGGAATCGCATTGAGGAATCTCATCAGGAGAGCGATACATTTAGTCATTGAAGAATCAATTCCAGGCATTTCAGACATCATCGCGACAACAAACCTCGAAGATAAACCGGAGTGTCATCTTCTAAAGGAAATATTCTGCAATGAAGATAAGAACTGGTTCATCGAGTTCAGACTCCAGTCGCGCATTAAACCGCACAGCGATGGATTGGAGGATTTCTTCACATACATTGCCGCTCTCATTGCAGGACCACACTACGACAATATCGAATTTGATGCCGATAACAACACATTATCACACAACGTCCATCTTCTTCCTTACGCCTTCGCACTGATCATTGAGCTCGCTCCTAACTTCTTCAACGAAGCAACATACAACAAGCTACAAGCAGCCATCGAACTCTTCTTCACGAAGGTTTCGCAGATCATGGAATCCCGCAGTGGAAAAATCTGGGGCACGCAAGGATTAAGTCCAAGATATATCCTCATGGATCAGTTCCCGAAGCTCTGCAGCAAGTTAGAATACGGAAGAATGAAGAACGTATTCCCATATTCACTCCTTACTCATAGTTATCCAGAAACAAAATAAATTTTTTTTACATTTTAATTTTTTTATATTTTCCATTTTGAATTTTAACCTTCAATATCCATACTTTAATTTCAGCATCTTGCCATCTAGGTACATCAGAAAATACTTTTCATCGTTAATTCACTTGGTTTGCATCACAATTTTCCTGATATTGAATTTTAAATTTCACGGAAAAAGCATATTATTCGAATAATAATTCAACGCTAAAATACCCGAAATATGGCTCCCTTCATACGTTTTATTGGACAGCAATAAGTCAAACAGAGTTGTTCCCTTTCCAAATAATGAATTATTGAAAGGTCGCGCGAGACTTTATTGTTTGACTGATGCTTTCGTTAATAACTTTGTTATTGCCTCCTGGGGAAGGTGCTTCATACCAAAGCATTCACCTGATATATTTAATCGAACTATAGTCCTCCGCGGTCACGTTGATGTTGCTATTGGTGCATTTTAGTATTGAAATGCATTCGGACACCATATCCGTGATGTCGTTGGAGCTCTCGTTCTCATGCCTCCAGAGATAATAGCAGAAATGCCTTATGTGATAACTGGTTGGGATAACAAGCAATTAAGAATGTATTTGGACGCACTAGGACTTGAATTTTTACCTGTTTACAACTTTTACATTGATGGACAATATGTTCATTGTAATAGATATTATTTTTATAGTCCAGTTCATGTTGCCCACGAATTTGTAAGCGAAGCTGTTCCAAGAATGCGGCAGATGTTTAGGGAGCACTTTAGATTGGATAAAATTGCTTCAGAAAGGTACTGTTTGCTCAATAAAAATAAAGGTGAAAACAGACATTTCACGAACTTCAAAAAGTTGCTTGAAGAGGTGATTAAGAAATATCCATATTACAAATGGGAGCAAATTAATATGTCCATTGATTTATCTGAAAGAGCAAAGCAGTTTGCTTCCATTAAGTTCTTGATTGTGAGCTGTGGATCAATTGTCATCAATACAGTATTTATGAAAGAAAAACCTGCCATAATTTATTTATGTGGAGATCTTGTTGATTTACCAAACTCCACAATTTGCGCGCAATCCAGTTTATATAGTATTGGAATCATGCACTCCAAAATTCCGCATTTCAGAGGCGAAGGAGAAGTTAATACATTGAAAATTTGTAATGCAATTAAAAGACTTTTACAAGTTCAAAAAAATGTAAATATCCATACATGAAAGGATATATTCCTATATATAACCTCACGTGTAAATCAAAGTACCCTTGGAGTCAAAAAGAATGCCGCGTAATCGGATATCATCTTAATAACACTATTCCATAATTTTCTTTGTTTGTAAATTTTTTCTGTATATTACAAATTATCTTGAATGTCCAAAAAAAAATTAACTACAAAATATGAACTTCTGTATTTTGTAGTCACCAATTTTTTAACATTCAAGATAATCGAAAATAACATATAAAGTGTCAGATTATCAGATTTTAAAAAATATGATATTTCGTGTAAAATGAAAAACGTCAGAAATTTAATCAAAGGGGAATCATCGAATTGAATTTGTGAGGATGTCAAAAAATTGGGCTCAGGACAGATGGAGTCACAACTTACATTGTCATTCGAACTGTCTTATTTCCTTGAAACTGCATGGACAATTCGATATCTGGCCATAATGTTTTGTTAATTCCATCGGGA
>JALKBU010000546.1:0-33970 GCA_023091735.1 Trichomonas tenax
TGCATCTCTGCTAGATCACCAGGTCATCCTTCACTATGAGGTCACAACTACTCACAATGAAGTCTTCTTTGGCTTCCAACATTGAGTTCAATCCATTTCAACCTATTGACACTTTTCCATTTTTCCCACGCAAACACTTCACTTTCCTTTATTTTGACATTCTGGCTTTACATGTCAGAAAAGCACGTTGTTCTATTTTGTCCCAGTCCCGTTAGCAAGTATAAATTTATGAAGAAATCCAAAATTATACGAATTTCGTAAAAATTTTGGTGGAGTTCAATATGATATAGAATGGGGATTCTAAATTTAATGGATTTTTGCGAAATTTGAGGTTTGACAATAAATGAGGGTTATTGCACAAATTCAATATAAAATTTTACGTTAAAAGAAAAAATGGCGAAGATTTTTTCTTTAATTCCGCGCGAACCGCTACAGATAATTAAAGAAAAACTGAGCCAGTACAAAGACAAAGGTATAATTGACACCCTGAGAAACGTTCATTCATAAATTTATGATATTCGTCAAAATATTTTAATTATACTCCTTTTTTATGGGCAATACGATATGGAAGACTCGATGTTGTTAAGTACTTATATAGCATAGGTTGTGATATTACGATTAAATTGCCTGATGGACAAAATGGACTGCATATTGCATCAAGAAACGATAATTGCGCGGCAATCATAGGATATCTGATTGAAATCGGCTTCGAAATTGATAAAGTAAGTGCACATAAACTACAAGCAATACATTACGCAGCAAGAGAAGGCTTAGTTGATAATATAAAAGTATTACTTACTCACGGTGCAAATATCAATGCAAAAAGTGAGAAAGGAATGACGTCATTACACTTTGCTGTTATTAACCATAGAGAAGGGGCTGTCAAGTATTTGATTCTTCAAGGAGCAAATAATATCCCTGACGATGATGGAGTTACGCCTTCTGCAATAGCTCTGAAGAATGACGATATGAATAACATCGCTGCAATTTTTATGAGTGATAGCAATATATCGACGATCTCAGAGCTAAACAATAGATATGAAGCTCCACCATCGTTTATCAGTGCCGTACAAAACGCGAAAGTCGAAATTAAGAAAAAACGTAAAGTTAAACGAAAGTCAAAAGCTGAGCTTCCTGTAGATCAGCAATTTGAAGATGCAACGATGTTTAACGAATTCAGACAGAAAAATGCACCAAGAGCGGAATCAATGAATGTCACAATCGAAAGGAATAGAAAACTGAAGAAAATCAAGATAAAAAAGCGAAATATATTGAAATCAAAAACAAATGTGAATCCTGTTACAGAAGAATCCAATAAAATTGACTCAAATATAACATTTTCTCCAAAAATTCTTGAAAAAGCGCCATCTACGCCAAGACAAAAGAGCTCATCATCAAAGAAACCTCTTCTCAATGAAAAAGAACTTAAAATAATCCAAAATATGCCAAGAACGCCAAAACTCAAAATAAAGCAAAAAGTAATCTTCAAAAAGGTCGTAAAACCTCGAACGGAGCTAAAAGTTACTCAAAACAAATCAATTGCACCTGAATTAAATAAATCATCAATTCGATCTCAAATCACAAAGAAAAACATAATCACGACTCCAACGAAAACTCCGAAGCACTCAGCTTCTTCAACACCAAAGAGAAAAGTCAATCACATTATTTCTAAGGCTCCAAATCTCAAAAGAAACAGCATTCCTTCATCTGTGAAATCACCAGTTGTTAAAAAGGAATTGGAACTCAAAAATGCGCAGTCAAAGCCAAAGGCAATGACACCAACACGAAAAACAGTCAAAATGAGGCTTCCTATAAAGAGAAACCAAGAATCAACAGATATCAACGAGTCACCAAAAACTAAATTAAATCTTGACATTGATTCAAGCGGTTCTCTCTCGAGTCCACCTCCTGAAGAACAAGATATAGCTCCAGAGCCTGCCTTTGTTGATAAAATAAACGTCAAATCTTCAAGATCTAATCAAGTTCCTCCTCCAAAGTTAAAATCAGCAGTGATAAAACCATTTGTTGCAAAAAACTTGAAATCTGATGATGAACTCATTACCATCGATTCTATTGATAATGATGGTGAAGTGCAAAAGTTGCCAATGGAGCAGCTTCAAGTAATACCAATTATTCCAACAGATGAATCACCAAAACCAAAACTTCTCAAATCGAAGAAGAAAATCGCTTTAAAGTCACCAAAGAAAGCAGCAAAACCTGTCGCAATACACAAAAGCTCTTCTTCGTCATCAAGCACATACAGCTATTCAGATAAAGAAGATGAACAAAAACCATCGAATGAAAATAAAGATCAATTAAAGTTTACATTCGAAAAGAAATCAGACAACATTAATTCAAGTCCTTCATTTGGTTCTTTGAGTTCTTTGATATACACAAAAGATGCTGTTAATGTTAAAATGGACGAAACATCAAAGAGAAGACTGAAAAGTGCCCCAAGAAACAGAAGAAAATTATCATTGCATAAATCAAACACTGAAATTCTTCCACAGAGTCCAATTCCTAAATTAGATCTTCCTAAACTCGACGCTCAATCTCCTAAATTAGAATTATCGGCACCAAAAGACTTGGACATCGAAAATCAGCAAACAAAACCAAACTTGACATTAGAAATATTTGATAATTCGCAAATAGAGACAAAACCAACAGCTTTGAAGTTAGAAACAACAGTAAACACTGAAATCGTTCAAAAATCAATAATAGATCCTCAATTTGATGAAAAACTTCCTAAAGATCATTTAGATTCTCTACATGTGGAACATTTTCAAACTAAATGGAATGGATCGAGAAATAGCAATAATTCGAGATCGCAAAAGAAAGTATTTAACTTCAAAGACTTACTTAATAATGATTCCAGTTCTTCTTCATCATCAACAAACAAAAAATTCGAGAAGAGATTTGATGATTTATCCCAAAAGATCAATGAAATTAACGAAAAATTATCAAATATGAATAACAAATCTTCTGATTCTGAATATGAAACTGTTGATAATTCAAGTCTCTACAGAACTTCTGATGCAAGATTTGAAGGTGGAAGTGAGCCACAGAGCACAATAACATATGAAGAAGACTTCTATGAAGAAGATGTTGAAAATGTTTATATCGATGAAAACACTGAAGAAATCACTGAAGATTACGAAAAATATGAAGAATTCATAAGCGATATCAAAGCGGGTCGATATAATGCAGTTCAATCATATATGTCTAAAGAACATCCAAAAGTTGTTACTTCTCGTGGATCAACGCCATTGCACGTCGCTGCACATTACGAACAGCTGAATATTGTGTCCATGATTTTAAGAATGAACGAGATAAACATTGATGCTGTTGATTCTCATGGAATGACAGCTTTGGGAAGAGCGTGTGAAAATGGATCATTTGAAATTGCAAAAATGTTGATTGAAGCAGGTGCTAAAATGGATATCATTGATGGAAAAGGCCACAAATCAATTGATGCGACAAACAAGAATAATTTCACGATACTGCATAGAGAATCAGCATCATCGAATTATGAAAATGTTAAATATTTATTGAAACATGGCGCAACATCAACGATGGTTTCAAACAAAGGAACTGTTGCTATTGATGGTGTTAACGAGAAAGGAGAAACTCTTTTGCATATCAAAACAAAAGAAGGAGACTTGAAAGCTGTTAAATATCTCATTGCTAATGACATCAATGCCTGCATTAGAGACAAAGACGGCCTTTTGCCAATTCACATTGCTTCAAAACAAAAAGATGAGGAACTGAGACATAAATTGATGGAGGAGATAAGCTTTTCTATGACGAAGAGTTCAACTGATTTCATTGATATGATGATGCGAAACAGCAAATTATTCAATAGAAACAAAGATAAATATCTTAAGAAAGCAATCGATTTTTGTGCGAGTGCAGTTATTCCTTTCCTTCTTAATCATGGCTGTGCATGCGATATAATAGATGACGAAGGCCGCTCATTGCTTCATTATGCAACTAGAGTTCCGAATTTAACAGAAGAAAAGCAATTTGAAATGATCAAAGTTATCGAAATCCTTGAAACAAACGGAGCTTTGTTTTGTTTCGATAAAAAAGGAAGAACGCCGTTACACTATGCGTCATCTAATAACTATACAATCATTGCGAGATACTTTATTGGAAAAGATGCAAAACTGTTGATTCTTCAAGATGCTGAAGGAAATACTCCTTATGATTTGGCGGCTTCGGAGAAAATGAAGAAATTCATCTCAAACATTAATAACTCGCTGAAGAAAGCCAAAGAAGCAAAGGAGACTAAATTCATAAAGCTGCATAAGTCATATCTAACACCAGAAGACATAGAAGATATGATAAAACACAACTACAAAAACGCTTTAAGAAGTTGCATCAAATCAGGAAAAATATCTGTAAATTACAGATTCAGAGAATCTCCTCATTACACTTTGCTGCATGTTGCTGCACAATACGATTCAATCAATTGTTTCTTCTTCCTTGTTTCGCACAAAGCAGATCTCAATGTTGTCGATGATAATCAGAACACTGCGTTTCAAGTTGCTGCGATGAATAATTCTGTTTCTGTTTTAACAGCATTCATTGATTTAGCCTTCAAACCAGCAGAACAAAACTCACAAGAAATGCTCAAACTCACAGGAGAAATGAATGAGTCTTATTATATCTTAGATAGTTATATCGATTACACACATATTGTTTATGATTTCTTCCAGAATTACGACATCAAATTATTAACATATAATTTCTTCACGAAGCTAATTTTCTTTGATATGTGCATCCTTAATCCACCTGTTGCTTTAAGCATCATAGAAGCAAAGATATTAAATATCAACGCCGTGAACACTTTCGGAGAAAATGCAATTTATCACATAGTCAAATATGGTGATGAAAAAGATCCACAACAACACGATTTGATTAAGCATCTTGTTAAATGGGGATGCAATCCTAATGCACAGAGAATTGATGGAAATACTCCATTGCATGCAGCTTTGATATCTAAGAACGAATGTTTTATAGAAACACTTATTTCTTGTGGAGGAGATGATACGATTCCTAACGATAATGGAACAATTGTTAGAAATTTAATAGAATAAATTGTTATGTATTTTACTATGCGAAACTAACCAATGATATTTCACTCAATTATTTCCGATATTCATTGAAGTAATTTTTAAATTTGAGGTAAAAATTGAAGTTAGAAAAACAAAAATTGTTTAAAAGTGATTAATATATATTATTATTATAATTTATTGATTTGGATTTTTAAAATATCTTAAATTTAGCTCTAAAATGGAATAATTAATCAAAATAGCATTAAATATGTAAGTATAGTCTATATCTGAAAGAAAAAACACCAATTTCAATCATTTTTCAAATTGCAATTTTTTCTCTTTTCTCTGTTTGCTTCTCAAAGACTTCAAATTTGTGGAATTCGGAAGGGAAAAGCCACTCACAAATAGATTTGTCCTGTCTGTGCCCGAAAAAATCATCCTTTTGTCGAAATATTTAATGAAGCTTTCAAAAAATTATGCTATCACTACAGTTTTCAGATAAATGTGTTGAAGAGAGCCAAATCCCTTGAAGTTTATCGTAATTAAAAGCTTTTTAAACCATATTATCCAATAAAATCGAAAGAAATGTTACTTTTAATCATAAGTTCATTCACTTACGCACTGGATTACCAAATAGAGGACGATTCTACATTCAAAGAAGTCCTAGAATACTTCGATTTCTCGATAATTGGAACTCTCTCAATGACGAACGAAATTAAGTTCCATTATGCAAGCGTACGACCATTGAGACGTTCTGTGATCATTGTTCCTGTTTCAAAACAAATTTACAAAAGATTTAATACAACAAATAGGTTTATCTACAACCAAGCCATAAAACAATATTTCAATGATCTTCACGATAACTCACTTTCTCGTTTTCTACAAAATTCTTTCCAATTCACAACATTTTCTGATTTAGCGCAAGCACGCGGCAATTTTTTGGTTCTCCTTCAGCCACAGTTGGTTAAATTGTTTAGATTTGTGGATTCTCACAAAGTTCCAAGCATGAAAGTTATCTGCAGAATCTTCAAAAGCGAAGATGCATCTATTTTCTTGAAGAAAGTTAATGTCAAAATTAATGCAACTTTTGCGCTTATTAATGTCAACCAAAGCATGCTGTAATTTGGCAATTAGCGGATAACGCTGATAACAACTTTGTTGACTTTATAAACATGCCAGCTTCCCAAGGAACTCCGTTTAATTTCGAAGCAGAAGATGATATTGATGAAAAGTTCTCTGAATCAACAAATGTTTTCGATAGAATTGGCTTCAACAGAGGAAAATGGTTCGTTCCTGATAACTTCTCATTGGACTTCCTGAAAAATGCGGATACAGGTCAAGAAACTGAGTTCGATGAAAATGATATTAAGATGATGATCGACACTGAGACCCTTTTGAATTTACTCACTCGAGCAGCGGGATCAAATATATTCAACCAAGCTGTTCCAAAGCACTGGAAAACTATGGAAAATCTCACAAAAGGTCTTGTCAAACCGAACAAATATGATCACATAACTTTAATATGTTATAACGCAACTGTTGCTCGTGACGTCAAAAATACACAAAACTTTATCTAAATTCAAGCTACAAAGGATCTGATGTTATCAGCAATCAATTCTTCGTGCTTGATAGTTGATTACGCCTCATTGAACATGTTATATATATGTATATTATTTTAACTCAATTTTTTTAATGTCTCATCACACTCCATGTATGACGGCATAAACCATTCAAAATTGAACGGTTTACATCCGAGAAGCCGTGGCAAACCAACACCAATATTCCCAAATAAATGTATATCAATTATTCCATTTCAATATAATGTTGATACCATTTACACAATTAATCCCATTATAAAAAATGATTCAATTGCATTCGATCAACATTATTTGACATGTAAACGAAATATGACAAGTAAATATTATTCGATATGTAAATAAAATATTAAGTAACATGTAAATATATTTTTGACATGTAATAACACATTTTTCGACTTTTGAATTGATTTTTCCGGTTTCATCCAAAAATCAGACTTTACACGAATCAATTTTTAAGTAAAAATCGGAAAGAAGAATCATATATGAATATAAAGATAATAACGGTTCAATTTTCAATAGTATCCCAATTCTCACTTTTATTATTGGTTATGCCATTGCATATATATCTCATCAAAATTGAAATTGAATGAAAAGTGCCAAAATGATTTTTTAATGTTGAAATTCGGTCTTTTTTCTTCCATTTTGAGCTCGAAAGTCAGAGTAAACCGTTATGTCATCAGCAATCAGGCGATGACAGTCTCATCAAAGAGCGATTTAGACGGCACTCAAGATCTCAAAAGCAAAATTAACGAAGTTCAGCTCACATCAGTCACCTTAAAAGGTCCTCTCGACGATGTTCAAATCCCATCTGAAGCATTTCAAGGATGTTCTTCACTTAAATCATTCGAGATTGGAAACGACGTCAAAATCACATGAATTTATTTTTCTGCATTTAAGAAAACATGTCTTTAGAGCATCGATCTCAGTAATGTCGACAATGTTGATGCTGAAGCCTTTTCAAATTGTTTATCACTTAAAACAATTACATTTTCATCAACGAATACCGTATTTGATACATCAGTTTTCGAAGGCAGCAGCATCAGTGAAGTCACATTGCCTTCATCCTTCAAAGAAAAACGTGCGTTTGCAAAATGTCAAAATCTCAAAACTGTTACTTTTAACAAAACAACAGAAGTTGTCGAGGAACGGTTTCTTAGCTCTTCTGTTGAAACGTTGCATGGCACAAAAACTCTGTTATTGATAGGTAGAAGCGCCTTCAAAGATACTAAACTCAAGAAATTCTTAATTCTGCCATTCTTATCAACTTTAGAACTTTCCACATTCTCGGGTTGCAAGAGCATTTCGTTTGAATACGATTGCATCCAAAATCCAAACTGTTTACTCACAGAAAGCATATGTAGTTCATGAGTCAGTGAAGTCAATCAATTTAAACTACATCAATGGCGATCCAAGAATTGACCCTGAAACAAACGAAAAGCTTGATTGTGGAGTAACAACACTTGTTGTCAAAGGAGAGACATTTATTGGCAGCATTGACTTGAGCGGGGAATATCCAGACAATGGCAAAGGAAAATTCTCTCGCGTCTTCACAAGTCAAGCATTTATTAGAGATTTTGTAGATTATTATTATAATGCTATATTGGCAACAGTTTCTAAAGGTCTTTGTGATACATCTGTTCCTTACAAAGAGTTTGCAGCAGGATATTTCCACCCGAACTCAACTGGAACACAGTCCACTGAATATCCAAAATCATTTAAACAAGTTAATGAATTTAGCTGTAGATCTAGATGATCCAGAGCCTATTGATCCGGGCAATGAGCCTGAGAATCCAGCAGAACCAGTCCAGCCAGAAGAACCAACGACAAATCCAATATCTCAGACAACAGTGACAAGTCCCAATGGTGACTTTAAGTTACAAGATGATTCTGTTAATCTTGTTGATAGCAGCGGCTGCTCTTGAATTGATCATTGCATTATTGTTCATTATTCTTATAGCCATTGCCAAGTCGCATGATGAAGATTCTGAAATGGCAGAAGAAGTTGTTGCCCAAGTTGCGACAACTTCAATGCTCACAAATGACAATCCGCTTTTCAATATGACTAACGTTGCTGATCCGAAAAGTCTTAAAAAAGTCAAAAATAAATCAGCCATTCATCAATATAATACACACAGATTATATATATCCACTAAAATTCCATCTCAAATTTGTTCAAAATAATATCAAAAAGTGACCAAAAATAGGGTTTTTCTCCAAAAAATTGCAGGGTTTTGTAAGGCCAGGACGCATAAAAGTGACGTTTGGATACTTCTGACATGTAAGGGACATATATTCAATGAAAACGGTTGAAAAGCGGACACACCGTTCAATTAAGTTCTATAAAGTTCTTGTAAACAATAAATTTTTGAAGCAAAGGAAGGAAAGGAAAAAGGGAGGAGGAGAAGAAGAAAAAAGAAGGAGAGGGACATCTTTGAAGTCTTGGCGAACTTTGATTGCTTTTGAACTGCCTGAGGCGATGATGAAGCCGCTGGCGCCGAAGGCCCGATTTTTTTTTTTTAATTTTGAGTGTCCACGAAACACCCAAAATTTGTCACTTTTCCAAAGCGTATTAACATGTATATATTCAAGTGGCTATTAAAATGGTAAATGATTTCACCTTTTCCCGCTGATTATTAATATTATAATTAAAAAGTTGAAATTGAGCTGTGATACTCCAAGCAATTAATCCTTAGCATGAAAGAAAACAAAATCAAGAAGGTTGTTTTTTTTCTCTTGAAAGGAATAATGAACCCTTTGATCTATGGGCACCGTTTGTAATTTTTGTTGTTTTTCGTTTCAAATCATTATAATGTTATCAATGACTAATTCATATCTTAGCTTTGAGCGGTTTTTCGCTTAGTGAACAATTAGTATTGCCATATTCTATTATTTTCTCGGATATCAAATCGATATTATCCAATATTGTATAGGAATTTGATATATTCCGCCAATTTTGTTTATTATAAAATGAACCCCTTTAAACACAGGTATCACTATTCATATTAGACTACTTACAAAACCTAGAACAAAAATATTTAATTATTGAATAAAATTAATTTGACATTTGTATAATATAGAATTATGGGCACTCAGCAAAGTTGATGACCAGCCTCTGACTATGTCTATTGAAATCTAAAAAAGTTTTATAATAATATTAACATATCGACTAGGTATATAATGAGTTACCGCATGTTGGTCATATTCATATGTTTTTACTAAAAAGATTTTATTGGTTATTTAATTCAAAATTCCATGTTCATATAATTACTTCAGAATTTCTTGCCTAAGTGAGGTACTCATTTCGCCGTTACATAAACCTTGGAACTAAAATTCGAAAATCAAATTCAAAAAGTATCAAAATTTAAACATGCGCTCTATAACTATTGCAATACATGTATGGAAGTGCGACTGAATGAACATAAATATATGTTGTCTAACTTGAATAAATATGCGAATGACTGACATAAATGCCAAAATTCAAAAGTATGCTTATAAATTGAACATAAATATCTTACAGATAACAAAAACTAAATAAAAATCAAATCATGTAAATTTTTTTGTGGCCGAAGAAAAAAATTTTATGGCGGTTTCCGAAATGGAATTATGGAAACTGCTTGGAATATTATTGACTTTTCTTGCCGTTCTAGGATTCACTTTTATGCTGTCCCTGTTTTCGAAGGTTAAAATCGAAAATAAACCATTTTTGGCACAAAAAATAGCATATCGAAAAGCTCATGGCGGATTGAAACTAATTAAACACGATCAAAGTATATACAATAAGCGTGCACGCAGTTTATTTGGTAAAGATATGAATAACTGGCCAACATTTAGATTATTATTTCCCTCGAACAGAGAATACGGCGTTTTCGGAATGATAGTACCGCCAACATTTCATATAGAAGAAGAATGCCTCCAAGAACTCGGTTTTTCTCTAAGTGATCTTGATTCTGTTCGTGAAACAGTTTCTTTAGAGCTCCCAATGCGCTGCAAAGCAGCAATGCACCTTGGTAGACTGAGGATCAAAAAACAAATAGCAACGATCTCAAAGAATTCAACATATGTCGAAATTCATGATTGGAAACATCGTAAGCTTATTTTTGTTTTAGTACCGGAAGATTCAACAGGGCTTTGGATCCCCCAATAATTTGTTTTTTTGCAAAGCTCCAAATCTGTCTAAACACATAATGTTATTTAATATATTACCATATCATCAATGCCTTTTCATTGTCTATACCCAAGTGATGCTAATTTTTCGTCCTATTTAGTTATATCTCAAAAATTATATTTTGATCAATATATTTTTCTTAAATATGCTCAACATGAAGAAACAAAAACCCACATAAGGTTCAAATAAGTACTTGCTTTGTCTCATCATGATTAAACAATGTTTATATGAAATATTGAAAAGAAATGATCAATAATAAGCAGCTAAGTGGCTGAAAATATAATGGTTATAATCTGTAAACAAAGCCCTCAATATTCAATGCACACACTAAGGATAATTCTTACAATTTATATTCCCGAAATTCAAAATCTCAACTTTTTGCAGCAACTTTTCATTGCAAATAGCAAAATGCATTGAGGTCCGTTGACATTCATCATAATTAGACAAAGAATAAAATGTGACACCTTTTCTAAAAAAAATGTATATGGACATTTCATCTGTTTCAAAATCGAAAACGTGACACATATAGAATAAATGTCAGCCCACGATCACCTCTTTAAGCTGCTCATTGTTGGTGAGTCTGGCGTAGGAAAGACATGCATGCTTCTTAGATTTGCTGATAACAGCTTCGAAGAAAATTTCTTATCAACAATAGGCGTCGATTTTAAAGTTCGCGAAATAGATGTCGATGATAAGCACGTAAAGCTTCAGATTTGGGATAGCGCCGGCCAGGAGAGATTCCGCAACATTACAACTTCATATTATAGGAATTGTGGCGGTATTATTATTGTCTACGATATCACACGTCACGATACTTTCGCTAAAGTCACCGAATGGATCGAAGATGTTAGGAAGTACACAAGTAACGTCCCACTCCTCCTCGTCGGCAACAAGGCCGATCTTGTCGAGAAGAGAGCCGTTACGGAACAGGAGGCCAAAGAACTGGCAGACAGAATGGGTCTTGTTTTACTCGAGACCTCTGCAAAGACAGCATTAAACATCGAAGACGCTTTCAAGCAAATTTCTAGACAGTTAATCAAGGAAGCTGCTAGCAAGCCAAAGAGCGATACAAAGAATGCAGTTAATCTTGAGAAAAAGGACAAAGGTGGAAAGAAATGCTGTAATTAAATTAAATCTAATTAAATTAAACTCTTCTTATCATAGCAACGTCACTTTTTCTTAGTTTCGACGGTTAAGAATTAAAGTTTGGCAATTGGTTGTCACTTTTTATTAATGATTTCATTTAGTTTTAAGGATTTTGAGCTCGACTGTGTTATGTATTGGACCTGTCGATACTATATTTCAAGCAAGATTGTCTTTTTAACAAAATTCGATATTTTTTGATTAATTTGCTATAGATGGATTTGTATTATGTGCTTATGTTGCCTATATCTATACCTATCGAAATTTATTGATATTTCTCCCTAACAAGGAATATTTGAAATGCATAATAATTATTTTGGTGAAGGAGGGCAATATGCATCTTATGAAAAACTAAAACAATTGGCTTAATAAATGCCGAAATATTTAAAGATAATATTTTTTTGAATTTTGAATATTTGTGATTTCTCGAAAATAAGACATAGAATAGTCAATATTCAGTGAAGGGAAAACAAATATGTTCCTAAATGAAGAATATTTTTTGGTGGTTGAAAATGATTTGAGCGCATGATGAAAAATATTTTGTTTCGTGGATGAGAGAAACGGGCCAAATGTTCACAGGTAATGAATACCACTTTAGGCTCGGCATTTGGTTAACGAATAATCGATATATTAAGGAACACAATTCTGCAAACCTCAAATTCACGCTTGCTCTTAATCATCTCGTGCATCTAACAGATTCTGAGTACAGGTCAATGCTCGGTTTGAAACCAACACATACACAATGAATTTCAGGAAAAATACAAAAGGCAACAGCAACATCTGTCGATTGGAGAACACAAGGAAAGGTCAATCAGATACAGGATCAAGGCTAATGTGGGTCTTGCTGGGCATTTGCTGCAATACAAGCGCAAGAATCACAATGGGCCATTGTAAATAATCGTTTACAGAAGCTCTCAGAGCAGAGTTTAGTTGACTGCGTTGCAACGTGCCATGGATGTGATGGACGAGACATTGATACTGCATATGATTATGTTATCAGCAAAATGCAAGGAATGTTCAATTTGGAAGCTGATTATCCATATACAGGAACACAGCAATCATGCCAGTTCTCAAAGAAGTCGAAAGTCCAAAAGATTCTTAAATATATTTATGTCGAGAATGGATCTGAAGAAGATTTAGCTGCCAAGGTTCAGGCAAATGGTCCTACAGCTATTGGTGTTGATACCTCACATCATTCTTTCCAAATGTATCTTTCCGGTATTTATGATGAGAAATCCTGCTCCACAACACTCCTTGACCATGGTATTGGCTGTGTTGGTTTCTGTGCCGAAGGATCTATAAAATATTGGATAATTAGAAATTCTTGGGGAACAACGAGAATTTTACATAATTTCAAAACGTGAGAGCCTATGTTGATTCCTACAGATTTAGATCTCACAAAGTTTAATATTGAACAATGTATGGCGCCAAAAGATATGCAATATTCATTATACGCTGTAATAGTCCATCTAGGTGAAACTAGCGCTCATGGTCATTATATTACATATCTTCTGTTTCAAGGTAATTGGGTTTTATTTGATGATGAAAGTGTTACTTTCTTGGATATATAATTAAAGGATGTGAATTTTGGGTCGACTCATTGGTTGATCCTAAAGGAATTATTAACAAAGAAAGAATCATATCTGATTTAGTTCAGGATAATGCATGTCTAATCTATATTCGCACTAAGGTCATCAAAGAGTTCTTTACCCTCAACACAATTGCTGATATCCCCGTGAAAATATACACGCTAGCAAATGTGTCTTCTGATGATTCTGAAGAAGAAGAAGACGAATATTATTATGAGGAAAGCGAATCAGAATTTGAAGTTCAATAGAGGAAAAAAAAATATTTGTTTTAATTTTATTTATTTGTTATTTGTTTATTTACAAATCTTGTTTGTATTTTTCTGTAATATTATATTTCAATTTTGAGTAATAAACGTCGTGCTTTCAAAATTCTGAGCATCTAACGTAAATCTTTTCAATTATTTTTTTCTAATTCTGTTTTGGACATTTAAGTTTTGCCTTCAAGTTAGTATCTTATTTAGTGTGGCAATACCTTTTGCTACACCTGCTTGGTATACACATCAACTTCTATTTCAAGTCACAATGATTTATAGGCCGATTTGTACTTAGATCTATTCCAAAACAGTCATTTTCAGGGAAAATCTAGCAGAGTTGTCGATCATTCAAATGCTATTACCTATGCAAGCGATTCTTGAGCTTGATAACGACCGACAAAAGTTATTATGAATATGTTTCAATCAAAACCGCAAGCTCGTAAAATGTCTTTCTTATACCTTATCAGAAAAGTCTTTTGCCTTTTAGATTCTCTAATTAATTCTTAGCTTTTTGCCTGAAGTGAAAATTTCGCCATGTAAAACATTATACATGTCATATAATAAATTTATATGACAAAAAGGCAAATCGAGGATCTCCCCTTTGATTTAGTAAGAGTTACTTTTTAGCATGTTCGACTTTTCTTAGCCCACAAATTTGATTAATTGACTTTTGAGGGCTAAAAATATTTTCTTTAAAAAACAACTTATAGTTGATCATAGAGCATATTTATATTTTAGGTCTCACAAAAGTTGATCGTAACTATTCGTCACATTTATTGACTTGACTATATCATTTTTTTGATGTGATTTTTTGGGTTTTGAAGCGATGATAATAAATCGTTAGCTAATTCGAGCTATGGCATCAAGTTTTTTGAACAATCTGAGAAATACTTTTGGTATCACAGCTAGTTGAAATTCCCAATTGAGGTTCTCATAGCTTGCAATATTCTTTAATTTTTTTAAAAAAATAATTTTTATTTTTCGAGATAAATGTTGTTTTTAATTATTACATATAATACGTTTTGTAAGAGCATGTATGCAAAAATGCATTTAAGTACAGGAAATAAAAATTTGATAAATTTTGTTGTGAAATGAATGAATATAACAAATCAGCATGTTTGAAATAAGCGTGTTAGTTGTATTCATGTCTTCAAATTGAAATTACTTGATGAATAATTTTTTTCGAATTAAATATATATTTTAACGACAATGTATTAGTATCGTATCATTTCATGTTCTTCGTATCAGGTACATATTGGAGGTCCAATATATCAATATGTAATATTTGTCGATTCAAGTTTGATTTTGATCAATATGAAATAAATAAAGCCAATATCGTCTGTGATGTAATGTAGTAGTGTCCTTTTTGTGATTTTTTATATGTAGCATGTAAAATATTGATAGGATAAAAAAATAAGATAATGATTTTTCAACTGCTAAACATTAGCGCACGAACCAAATCAGTTATGGTATTAGGTACTGGCGTTGATGTTGGTGCCAGAATATGGTGCCCCCAGAATGCGTATTCAGAGTGCCACACCTTCTGTTTGACACTTTTTATTTTGGATTTTGATTTGGTTCTCTGGTCGTTATCAATCAATGATATGGAAGCTTTAGATGAGTGTTAGCTGGATAACAGCTTAAAATATAAAATTAATAATCATCGAACAATATGATTGAAACAATAATCAATGTTACGATAGAAATCGTTATATTAGATGTTGTTGTATGATCAACCAAAATATAAAGCTTGTATTATGATTTTTTGCGGAAAATAAAATATTTAAAATTTGCTCTCTAAAATCCTCTTAAACATAGCTTTTCAGGATAAGCTTTATCTAAATTTTGATTCTCGAAACAATATGAAAAAAAAAATTTGGAAAAAAATTAATCAATTTGTCTTCCAATTATATTAATTGGGATATAAATTCTTGATGATGTGAGTTGAAATTTATGTGTTAGAAGCTCTATATTTGATTTGATCATAAATTCGATCGATTTTGTCTAAAAATTGGTTTTTAAGCATTTTCGATGTTGTTTTAATTCATTTTATAAGCTTCCCTATACGAAAATACTACTAAAAATTCAGATTACCGAGGAAAATCTGTGTTCAAATTTTATATTTTCATGGAAAGTCATTTTTAACACTTACTGTGGCATTCCTATGACGAACATATCACGAACAGACCTGTAAAATTCGATCATTTCATAAGATATTTGCCTCCATTACTTGAAGATATGCTTGTGTACGAAAGCAAATTGGAAATCCGTTGTAATTTCCATATGTTTCAATGCATTTTTTGAAAATTTTCATTTCTTCTTTATTTTTCCTTTGTTAATTAATAAATGCATTCATATTGCTTGCTTTTTCCTAAAAATTGTGCTTTACAAAAAAGTGCTAACAATTTTGAATGTCAAAAAGGGATCTCAATTTTTGTGTACTCTCACGATCCTATTTTTTGACCACTATAAAATCATATTTTTATGATTTTTATCTATAAACTTTATTATTTTTTGGGAATTATAAAATCAACAGTCTTTAATATTTTTAAATTGAAAACAAGACCTTTATATCTACATTGTATAGTCTAAAAATCATTATCTAACGTTTTTTTTTATGATTTAAATTTTCCTATCGTGAAAGAGATTGTTTTATGTTTATTAATGGTGAATAAAGAGGAAAACGATCAAAAATATTTGAAAGAACGTTGGGCCATTTTTAAACTCAAATTGTTAAAATTATCTGACACAGACTCTCTCAAATTATTTATTTTTCATTGTTGATGTTCGCTTTCGTGCTGCTCCAAACATGTCGCTCAGTACTCAACTAGTCATGGACTAGGAACGGTTAGTCCTGTTTCGACTTAAAATGCGACACTTACTCAACAACATTAGGTAACTATGGCTGGCTTGTTGTTTTCCAAGTATACGATGGTAGAGACTCTGGAGACTATATTTATGTTACAGGAACCAATCATGGAAAGGCCCAATACAATGATATTGTTTTCGAGAAGATTCCTTCGATAGATCCAGTCACAGGTTACTTATTGTCGTCGTTTAACTTAACCAACATCGGTGATGAACCAAAGAGAATCAATTTGGGAGTATTTGCTGATTTCCAGATCGACAATAATTTGATTTGTGGTTTTGAGTCTTCTCGTTAAGAGTATAACTTATATACAATATTTATTGGATAATTCTGTATTCGACAACATTTACACATCGTGTATGTTTTAGATAGTATACATCGAGCTTAGGAACATCTATAAACTGCATCAGCAAATACGTAAAATTTAGTTAACTTTTCAAAATTTATATGGCATATGCACGAACTCATATAATGAATGGTGGAAGATAATGTAAGTGGTCTCAATAAGTGAATCAATCTATCAAATTGAACCAAAACTAAAGCCCGTCTCCCTAAAAGCCATAATCCTTATGACTTTCTTTGGTATGCCATAACATTCTCGACTCTCCATTCCAAGCATTTTTTTTTTGAATGATGATAATGAATTAAGTTTTTCTAAATTTTGTACGATTTGCTTTTGGATATAGTGATATTACATTATAGGCAGTCTATTTTTACAATAAAATTTATAACCATATCATTTTATTCAATGAAAATGTTCTTTGATATAAAAATTGATTAAAAATGATAAAATGCAAATAAACAAAAAATGTGACATTAAAATAATTATGAATGACTTTGTGCCAACATTTTTCCCGAAGAGATTAAGCGAAGACGAGAAGCCATACTTGAATGACTGCATTCTCGCGTTCTGCATCTCTTCTGAGTCAGAGGAGTTCTATCTTTCTTATGACAAAGACTTCATTACTTTAATTATCGATGAAATGAAGGTAGACCAAAGAATGGACTACTTGGCATTATTGTTCGGATTTGTTGACTACCTAGACAAAGAATTTGATGATAATAATCCAGTTCTTTACATTCGCAAATTATATTCCTTCAGCTATTTCGCTGGCCCATTAATTACATACGATTCACCGAAGTACTTCAACGAGCTTGCGAATATATTCGAAATATTGATAGAAACTTTGCCATTTAGGCCAGAACTGACAGATATCGTTTTAGGAGCGATAAATTACGCTTTATTTGCCATCACACCACGCCTTAGGGATAGCAAGATGCGCCAGAGTGATGTTGCTCTCATCGTTAAAACAGCTTTGATTATGAAGGATAAAACAGTCGTAACAATGAGAAAGAAGCTCGTTGAATTCCTCTACAACGCTATTTTCTGTTTCAATGGTGAGAAAAACACAGATGACATTTACCAAGAAGTTGTAAAAACACTTGCCGCTGTTATACGAAATAACTTCGAGATTGAGTTTAACTACATGGCTTTTCTCACTCACCTTGTGAGTCTTCTCGCGTCTGATTTCACTAATGAGTCAAAAATTGCGACATTTATCCTGATTTCAACATTCTCCGAAAAGCACCCAGAAATTGTTGATTTTGTTCTCGACGCACAGAATTTGGATATTATTTCGAGGTTTGCTGCACAGATTATCGATCATTACATTCCAAGTCCGGCTATACACACTTCAATTAGACCCTACGTTGGAAATATCAACAACAAAGTGAGAGATATTGGTCTCCCTAAATCCTACAAGTTCGATCCTCAGCCACCAAAGCCAAATATTCGTCCTTATGAGAGGCCGCCAAAATTCGCCATCAAACCTTTATCGGCAATATTCCAAGCAATTGTCAAACTCTGCAGCAGCTCAACTAGTAAGTCGACAAAATCACTCGAATTAATCGCAAGGCTCTTAATTAGCGACAAATCACTCGGTGTTGCTCAATTTTCTGCCAGAGTGCTTTATTATGTCACAATCAGCCCCGAGATCATGAATGTTGTTCATCCAATTCTTGCTTCAATTTTCGAAGTCGGTTTCCTGTTTTATAACGATCCCGATATCATCGATTTCTCGCTTCGATATTTCCCTAAGCTCCTTTCAAACAACAAAATCTCAGTCGAATTATACATGTCAGCCCTCGAAATCTTCATTATTTCAGCACAAGAATACGCATTAACGCCCTACATCAATGAACTCGTGCAAATTGCAATGATTTCCGACCTCGCTTGCTTCCACTTCGCGTTTGAAGCCCTCGAAACTACAAAAGCAATATCTGTCATTTTATTGAATTTTGTTTCTTGTTTGTGGGGCGACAACACAGAAGATATCAAGATCAAGATCATCGAGAATCTTACTCTTTTCCTTGAATTACTCAATAACTTCTTTTACCAACAAAAGATTGCACAGGTCATGATTCAATCGAAAGATTTTATTGGTTGCATTATACAGATCTCCTACGCACGTCGCCTTGTCGAGTTCTCTGGCGCCGTGCTTATTGGTTCACTCAGAAAGCTGAAAAAGACAGATCAAACCTTATTACAAATCTTCCAGTATTTCGTCTCCATGCTTAAAGATGGAGAGCCGCAGCACGTCAGGTACATCCTTCGTCTATTTTTGAACGCTTATCCAGAAAATTCAATCGAATTATCGTCTATTTTAACACAAACAACGTTTATTCAAGAAATGATCAACTTTGCAAGTCGCAGCCCAGAAGATATTGATATTGTCTTCAGAGTTTACACTGCTTGTTCGAATGATTCAACTTCGCCAATTTTCAACTCACTTTCTAAAGTTATATCAGAAGAATACGCAGTTAAGATCGCCGACGATCTCTTTGAAAACAATTTCAAGAATGCAATTCCATCACTCAGTGTTCTTTACGATATCCTTGGGACAAAACAGAAACAAGTGTTCATCGAAAGAGTATTAATCTGCTGCCGGTCATCAGAGAAGACAACAATAGAAATAAACTCGTCAAATCTTCCTGCGAAGGCAATTGCAACAATTCACGAATATCGTTTGAAAGACGACATCGACGGACTCTTTGAGTTACTTTGCTACTTCATTGCATTCATTGGTCAAAGATCTCTCAAATCTAGTGACTTATTGTCATTAATCCAAACATTATCACCTTTGCCAGGCAACTTCAGGCCAAAGTTCACTATCAGAATCCTCAACACGCTGCAGACGATCTTCGAGAGTGGTTACATCATCCCAACATCATTATTCAAGCTCAATGGAAACCCGATGCTTATTCCTGATTTCCCTCTTAAGCAACCACTCACGGAGTTCACATTCATGTGCGAAGTCAAGTTCCGCTGCACCAAAGGCAATCTCATTCGTATCTTCTCATCCAACAGCGCTGCTTTATCATTCGATCTCGATAAGAACGCTCTTGCAATCACTCAGAGAGATACAAGCGGAAGCGCGGTTAGAGGCGCCTTCAAGACTGAGTTTGCTAAGTCACAGTGGAACAAACTCACAATTACATATAAGAACAGCGCTTTCTCACTCTTCCTTCGTGGTGAGAAGAGAGAAGTTCTCATGGCTAAGGACATCGCAATGGAGAACGCTTTAACAAAGACATCACTTGGTGCAAACCTTACAGCAGATCTTGGTTCATTCGCGCTCTTTGGATATGCAATTTCCGACGAAGAGTGCCAACTCCTTTACAAGTTCCCGCTTGTCCCGTGCGCATTCTCCCCAGCAGAAGCTGATGACTATGACTCGCAGTTCGCTCCTCTCTTCTCTGGAAAGCTCTATGACAACATGATCTACTCATACAACGCATCTCTTATTCTCAATAACACTTATGCTGTCAACATGTCACCCACAACGTCCGGCTCTAAAATGCTCAAACTTGACTGTCCAACATTCTCATTCCCATCCAAGCCAAAGAACGCTTTGTCAAACATCGGTGGCTCTGTTATCATTTTACCACTCTTCGCTCAGCTCGACATGCCAGTTCTTCCACCAGAAGGACAGCCTGTTAACTATGAGTTCGAGCCGAGGTTCCTTCCGTCACTTTTGTCATTGCTGTTCTCTATTTTGTCGAAGTCACCAAAGAACCAGCAGAACTTCTTCGAGTTCGATGGCTTTAGAGTTATTGCGTACCTCATTTCCAAGTCCAAATTGCAGCACATCACAGACGAAGTCATCACAAAGCTCAAGGAAATCTATCTGTGCATTATGGTTATCGGTCTTGGCTCTCAGATGCTTCAGTCCATTTTCTTCGATCCTAAGCTCTGGATCTATCTTCCACTTGAGAGGCAGCTCTTCCTCTACAAGACAATCGACGAAATCTTTGAAGGAATGTCCAGCAAGAGAAGAAACTGGTTCAGCCAGCAAATTTCATTCTCAAAGATCCTCTGCTTGATGAAGGTCTGCTACTGGTCTCAAATGACAGATCCAAACATCAACATGGCATTCGAGCCAAAGATAGATCCAATCACAAAGGAAGTCGAAGCAGAAAGACGAGCAGAGATCATGCCACAGATCAGAGAGTGCTTGTGGAAACTTGCAGACAAAGTCGCTAGAATCAGATTCTCTGTCGGTGATGCAACAACACTTTGCTACCTCGCATTAGATCAGAAGGATCCCGAGCAGACATTCCCAACAATCTCTTATCTCATTAGCATGATGAATGAAAGACTTGATGCTTTGCTTCCTGCTTTGAAGACAAACCTCAGATTCAGCAACTTCTTCCCTCTCTTCAATTCCAACGACCAAAAGTTGAGAGCTCAGGTTTTCCACCTCTTCATACGTGGAAATGCTCTTGCAAAGGACAAGAAGAAGCTGTTCCTTCAGCCATATTCATTCGAAGAATGGATCAATGGAATCATGTACACAATCTCTCTCGAGAACTCCGACACATTTCTCGCTGATATTATCTATGGCTACTTATTCAATCTTCACGACCCGAAGTCTAACTCTGTTATGCCTGCAACAAGAGTTTCTCAGAAGTCAGAATACTCTCAGTACACTATTTCCAATGAGCACATGATTCCGATTTCGTTGATGATCATTTCTGGACTTGAAAATTCTGTTGCTCTTCGCTATATCGAAGCATTACATGCTGCTGTCCAGAAGCAACCAAAGATCGTCCAGCAGATCGCAGAGTGGCGCGTTCCATTCATTATGTTCATCATCTCAAGAGTCAAGGAGGAATCCCCTGAATTCGATGAGGCGACGAAGATTGCTATCGACATTTTGCTCACAGCCTGTGCTGCTGGAAGCGGTGATACATTCAAGGAGATGTCCTACTTCTTCGCTTACTTCAGCCAGAAGGCAGGATGCGACTATACATTCATCCACAGAGCCATTCTCTACAGATATGTCACATCCTTCATCACGATGCAGGCATCGAGAGCAATGTTCGATGACATGTTGTCTTCTGTCTGGAACTTCTTGTTCGCTATTCCATCCACATCTAAGTTCTACAGCGCATTACAGAACGACGAGCGTAAGTTCAAGAGCTACAACTTCAAGGAGCTGCAACAGCTGCACTTGAGCATGACTCCAATCGAGATCAGTTACTGCTATGCGACAAGGACGACAATCGAAGGTGTCTGGGAAGATGCAATCCTTGCTAACAACATGATCGCCAAGATGCGTCTGTTCACACTCAATCACGACCAGAAGGTAATGATGGCGTTCGTTTTGGGAAGAGGTTTAAGCCACGAGCAGCACTTTATGGACTTCGCAAGATTCATCAGAGATATTACATCAACGATTACAGGAACAACAGTTCACGATGCTCAGATCTTAATTAACTACATGAGTGGTCTCATCAAGACATACCTCTACACGAACAATGACCACCAGAGCCACCTCTATCTTCAGGAAGACTCTCAAGCATTCGCTAAGATCATCCATCAGCAATTCAAAGAGTCAACAAAGTGGGGATCTTCTGTCTATTCTTTCGATGCTGGATTCATTTCTTCTGGACACAACTTTGCTCACGAGATCCTCATGGAGTTCGCTAAGATTGAAAAGAGTGTCGATAACTCTATCTCAAAGATGGAGCATGACGCCAACGACTTCTTCGAGAAGAATGCCAAGGCCAACCAGAAATACATCCAGATCTCATCCAAGTTCAACAATGATGACTCCAACATGAAACTTGATGCTCGCTCAGAGCAGGTCAAGGCTAAGATGGCATTCATCTCTACAGATATCACCAGCGCCAACCAGAAAGGCCAGAACATCTACACAAGGCTTTGGCACTCCCTCGGTTACGGTACAGGTATCTGGAAGTCTCCAGAAGTCACAACGTCACCGAAGTGGCAGCTTTCCAATCACATTACAAGAAACGGAAGGCGCGGAAGGTTGACTATGAACTACAACTTCGATGATCACAAGAACGCATCACTCCTTCGCGATCTTGGTAACCCAGCGGATGCCGCCGAGCAGTACAAGAAGCACATGCAGGAATTAAGAGTCACAAGCTTCTCAGACAACTCCGGTGTCACAATGGTACCAGAAGACAGCAAGTTATTCGAGAAGGAAGAAAACGACATGGACTACTTGCTCAAGATCGAAGCTAAGCTTATCAGGATGCGCAAAGTTTACAGTGGTAACTTGATTGTTTATAAGAACTTCACCATATTCGAGAGCACCGATAAAGACAACAAGACATTCAGGATGGGCAACATCGAGATCAGATACATCTTCTTGAGGCAGTATCTTCTTGTTGACTCAGCCATCGAAATATTCTCCACAAAGACTTCGTTCTACTTGGACTTCAATTTCGGTGTCAGAGATAAAGTTCTCGCTGTTCTCCAGCCATTGTGCATCAAGGCGAGATTTGTTCAGAGAAAGAAGGAAGATATCAAGGTCCTTGTCGACAAAGCAACAGACAAATGGCAGAGGAACAAACTCTCCAACTTCGAGTACTTGATGAAACTCAACATCTTCGCTGGCAGATCATACAACGATTTGTCTAAATATCCTGTTTACCCATGGATCTTGCAGGACTACAAATCTGCAACACTCGATCTTTCAAAGCCAGAAGTCTACAGAGATCTCTCAAAGCCAATCGGTGCAATCAACAACGGCAGACTTTCTTCTCTCGAGGAAAGATTCACTGATGCTGACAGCTTCGAAGATATGTTCCTTTACGGTTCATTCTACTCTTCTGCTGCTGTCGTCATTGGTTATCTTATCAGAATCGAGCCATTCACATCTCTCCACATCGAATTGCAGAGTGGAAAGTTCGATATCTCGGACAGACTCTTCAGAGGCATCCAGAACGCTTGGGAGTGCTGCAACAAGGTCGCAATGGACTTCCGAGAGCTCATCCCGGAGTTCTTCTACTTCCCAGACTTCTTGCTCAACTCCAATGAATTCGATCTCGGCAAATCATGCTGCGATGTCGTCCTTCCACCATGGGCAAAAAGCGCTGAAGACTTCATCACAAAGAACTCCGCTGCTCTCGAATCTCCATTTGTTTCTCAAAACCTTCCAAGATGGATTGACCTCATCTTCGGCGTCACATCACGTGGTGAAGGCGCACGTCAAGTCAAGAACATTTATTCTAAGAACTTCTACGACACATCAGTCACTCCTGAAGTTATGAGCACACCGCATCTTCTTGCTTTCGCCAGAGAATACGCAGCATGCTTCGGCAGTGCTGGTTATCAGTTGTTCACTGAGCTACATAAGTCAAAGATTGTCCCACTCCAGAGCTTCCCATCGCCGAAGTTCACTGAATCATACAGACTCTCCGAATACCCAATTGTATCTGTTGGCAGCGTTGGCACATCTGTTGTTGGCATTGACTCCGCCATGACTGTCAACATATTCGATACCCAGACAAAGAGCTTCAACAAGTACAGTCTTCCATCGAATGTTCCACCAGAGTTCGTCGACATCAGCCTCGAATCACAGCTGATCAAGATTCTCAAGGATGCCATTGTATTCACGTACACGTGGTCACCGCATATCACTGTTGCTGATCTTAAGACAGGAAACATCATCTGGACAAAGAAGTACCACAACATGCCTGTCGCATGCTTAACGGCCGACAAGCACCTCATTGTTTCATCATCCAGCGATTGCACAGTTCAGATCAAACACAAGCATAGAATATTCACACTGACAAAGCACAGATCAAGTGTTAAATGCGTCGCTTTCTCAGTCAACGCTGATGCAATGATCTCTGCTTCCATCGATGGTGACATCATCTTGTTCAATATGTCCAGCGAAAAGGATGCACACTCATACAAGATCTCTGGTGTCCCAATCTTCTGCGGCGTCTCTGATATGGGTCTTTCTGCCGTTATTTTCTACAACGAGATCTACAAAGTTATTTTCTTTGATGCAAACCTTCTTTGGCCAGCAACTGTTGAACTCAACGGAATTGTTGATTCACTCTGTGTATTCGCTTCTCCAGATGGTTTCTCTTATGCAGCCATCGCTATCAGAGGCAGTGGAATCTACATCTACAACATCCAGAACGCAAAGAATGTCGCACAGTTGGATGGCGATGCAACATCATTGGCATATGACAAGAAGACAGGCCGATTAATCAGAGGTTCGCCAAAGGGTGAAATCTCACTTGTTAGTATTGTTAATGCAGTTATCTAATTTGTTTATTGTTAATTTTATTGTTTTATATATATGTGATAAAAATATGTATTTATTTTGCTATTTTTAAAATCCATTTTGTTTTAGCCATTTCTCGATTTCACCACGAGAATTACTTGCACGAGGACCTCGTATCGCGAGTCCATTTGCAACTTTTGCTTTATTGCAGATTCTTTTGATGTCATCGACTTCAGATCCCAATGAACTTCCTTCGTGAGTGACGAAAGGAAGAATTGTTTTTCCTTCGAATTTATAATTCTCCAGAAATGTGAATGTTGCCATTGGAAATGTTCCCCACCAGCACGGATTTCCAATAATGATGACGTCATACTTTTCTGCATCAGCAAGTTCGTTTATTAGCTTCGGTCTGAAGTTTTTCTTTTGCTCATTTTGCGCTTGTTGAGTTAATGAATGATAATCACTTGGATAGCGATTAACTCCTTTAATCTCATATAATGTTCCTCCAACAATGGAGTGTATTATATCGGCGGCTGCCTTAGTATTTCCTCCATAAGAAAAATAGGCAACGAGAACATTTTTCGCACTCGACATCAATAAAATGAAGTCAAGTAAAATTTTTCCATCTGAAAATATCATAAAATGATTTTTAATTCTATTTTTAAATTATATTCCTCGAAATATTAATAATGAAACATCCGAGTATAAATTCTGAAAATTATTCATTTCATTTTTTGAAAAATCGATTTTAAAGAAAATGATTTAATAAAATAAAACCTATAGGAGTTGTATATAATGCGAAATATGTTTATAATGTTTAGAATTTGAGTTTTTTGTTAAGGTTATGTAATTTGAATTCCACCTATGATACCCAGTTTCACAATACTTTAGCCACTCCCCTGCCTTTTTGGGTGTTTACATGTCATATTGTCAGATTCATTTTTTAATGGATGGTTCAACGCTGTTTACCCCAAACTCATATGTAAACTGCAAGCTGAGGCTTTTCCGCATGAATTAACGCATACCATGCAATACATGAGTACCAATAAACTTCAAAAAATCAGCTCATAAATTACGTAATTTCTTCATATCTCAGAAATTCATACGATGATCATTAATTTTGACTTCAAGTTCTCCAAATAAATTGTATACATTATCCACTTCTGTAATAAAAATATTATCATACCGTTAACAATTTTAGGTCCAAAATTATTCAATCACGAAAAACAATAATTTCTCATATTTGAGTGCAGAATCGCAAAATACAGGCAAATCCTAGCACCTCCATACACAGAACATCAATCAAATCCTACAAAACATTGAAATTTTACTGATGATTTTAACAAAATAATGATGATTACGCTTATTCATGTAAATTTAATTCTTTCATTGTTATTAGTATCATACAATGAATCATCTGCTTAATTATAACTACTAAAGCAATATATAAATAAATTCTCATATCAGATCTTAGTAAAAACTTTAATATAATTCATTGGATGTATTTGAAATTAAATATTTTCATGATGTGGAACATTTTCACTATGTAATACTCCTTAATCTAACGTTTTTCAAAAATGAATGAAAAAAATTGAAAATATCTATTTGAATGATTTGCTCAATCAGCATTCATTATGTAATAATTATAAAATCCAAGTCATTATTTGGATTTTATTTTCACCCTCTTAAATGTTTGAAGACAATGAATCTTTTGTTTACATCAGAGAAATTTTTTTCAGCATATTTGAGTCATTCTAACTAATAATATAAATAGTATCCACTAACCATGGAGAAATGATATTCAATTAAAGGCATGATAAATGAACTAATAATAAATTTCAATATGTAATTTTCCTGCCGGATGAGCAGGATATGGTATTTTTTGACATCACTATACCATGTATATCTTATATATAATGCATTTCATGGTATTTAAAATATATTTTTTTTTTGACAAAAATAAAAAGGCTTTCCCGGAATCGAACCAATGGTACATGTAATCTTTAGCATTAATTAAACCACTTCACCACAATTCAACATTCACAATTTTTCAATAGTGACACTAAAAATCTTGTTTACAGAAAGGTGAATCAAAAAAGGAAAAAACGCACCAACGCTGTTTCGAACAAGCAAACTTTAATCAAAATTCCTAATACCCCCTGCTTTAGACCTCTGGCTAAAGTATTGTGAAACAGGGTATTATACTAAGATAATCATTTTGATTTCGAAAATTTTCTTTAAGTTTCGTCAAAAGTACAGAGGTTCGAAAGCGATAAAAAGTATTTTGTCACTTTTTGAGTTTTCATGGTAATCAATTTCAGTGTATTACGAGTTATACAATGCAGAGAACTATACTCTCAATGTTAAATACATTGATGGACAGTATATATTCTATCCGCCAGGTAAATCAAAATGGAATGAAAGCACAGCATATTATGTAAAATTCTCATCTGGAAAATACAGACTTGAAGCATGAGGTTTGGTATATTATGGTGGGTATTCAGCGGGAACAATAATATTTGAAAATGATACCGAATTATATTTTGTAATTGGATATCAAGGAAATTTCAACGCTATTGTAGGCCTTGCTGGGATATACGTTCAGCCTGGTGGAGCCAATGACATTAGACTGAATTACACTGGAAATTGGAGTGATGATATTTCTGTAAGATCACGAATACTTGTCGCGGGCGGATCTGGATCTTGTGAATGGGAAAATTGCTACCAAGGCTCTGGAAATGGCTTTGAGGGCCACAGGGCTTTGTACTTGAATGGTTGCAATGTGTATGAGTTAACTGGCAGAAGTCAGACTGCAGGAGGATATAGAAATACAACCTATTCTTTCTATGGCATGTACAAAGGTGCTTTTGGATATTCGATAATGTGCACTAATGTCTGTGACATAGGAGGAATTGGTGGAGGAGGTTATTATGGAGGTGCTTATACTTATATTGCTGGTCCTGGAAGTGGAGGGCCTGGATTCGTGAGTGGAATGGAAGGTTGCAATGCAATCATCTCAGAAGATGATCCATCGCCTTCAAATCAATCGACTCACTACTCAGGCCTCAAATTCATTGCGCCAACAATGCAGAGAAGAAACACGACAATGCAACTTCACAAATCGAAGTATGCTTATGGACTTGGAAACGTTGGCCAAGGCGCAGTTCGAATCACGATTATCAATGAATACATCAACATATGCAACGGACTTCATGCGAAATTCCAGTTCACAAGCCTGCATGTTTTCATTCATATGTTTGATAACTCGTGAAAGTACTATATATGTATATATTTTAAAAACAACTTTGATTTAAACTCTATAACGAAACCAAATTTTTTTTCTTTCTTTTCTTTATTTCTTTCTTTTAGATGATTATAAAATTTATATATAACAATACTAACATCAAATTGTTCAATTTGAAAATGAACATGACTAAGAAAATGAAGTTTCTAGAGTCATCAAATGATTTTCTACGAGTTTCGTCAATTCAAGATATGATCTTATAGACGTGCTCTATATGATAATTCTTTAAATTATTGTTTTTATTTTGAAATGAAGACAAACAGATCAAATTAAATTATCCGAGAAATTAAAATATTTTTTGAAAAATATAAAATGAAAAGCAAGTGATACATTATTTGCAAAAAGTGAAACTACAATCGTGTATATAATGAACATATCAAAATTTTCAAAACCAAAAAAATTCTCAAAAAAAAAATAAATGAACGACTTCGAAAAGCGGCAATGTCTCAATATAACAACAAAAATGATACACAAGGACCTCTGTAGAGTTTTCAAGGACAGAGTCGACCCTGAGAGAGACGGAGCGCCCGATTATTACAAGATTATCAAACATCCAATCGATTTATCAACAATCAGACGCAAACTAAATTCAAATGAATATAAATCTATAGAGCAATGGGCTGAAGACGTAAATCTCGTCTGGAAAAACGCGAAAACATACAATAATGAAGGCAGCGTGATTCATTTCATCGCACAAGAACAAGAAATATGGTTTGCACGCAAATACAAAAACATTCCGAGAACAAAGGACGAAGAATGGGTCTATCAACTTCAAAAAGCAACAAAAATTTTATCGAGATTAGCAACACAGCCTCCAAATTCGATTGTTCCATCAGCAAACGTTTTATTCGATCTAACAAAGATTCAATCTGAAATAGCACCTCTTCAATCTGTTACATTTGCCCCATTTGATACAAAACCAGCAGAAGAAACTGAACAAAAGCAGGAGGAACCGACAAAAGAGGAAACAGAGGAAGTTACTGAAGACGTAGCGAAGAAAGAAGAAATAGCGGACATTCAGGAAACAACTGAAGAACCAGCAAAAGAAGAAGAATCAAATGACGTTCAGATTCAAAACGACAGTGAAGAAGTAGAAGACTTGTAATTTATAAAAATTGTATTGTGTATATTTTAAAATATTATTCATCTTATGTTAATATTTTATATACATTTAGGCCATAGAATTTATAGTTTACCTATGAGCTCTCAATAGCAAAAGAATGATAATATATTATTTCTTGAATAACAATCTTTCGAAATTAAAAATATATTCATAAAAACTCTTTCCTGGTTTAATCTTTTTGTTTTTGTTCATTTTATATTTTCAATAATTTTATATTCATTGTAAAATTGCTCTTGTATGATAGCTATGAACTGCATTGCTATTTGTAATATTGCAATAGCATTTTTAATCTTTGTTTAATAAATATACATTTTGAATATAAATATTGATTGAATAAAGCTTTAGTACTTTAAAAATAAATAGTGCTTCGCTAGTTGAGTTATATCATATGCACAAATTCATTATATCATTCATATTATTTTCGGGACAAATACGATTATTAGGAAAAATGTAGAAATAACATAATAAATAGATAGCCCTGGCGCAGTATAGACAATCCGCCGTTAAATTGTTCGTGAAAGATTGCTACATGAGGAGAAAAACAAGGAAGAAAAAATGATCTGTCACTTTTCAAGACTTTAAATTATTGGCTTTCAAATTGAAGGACTCTCGCACACTGATGAAAAACATATATATAAATGAAGCGCCGGCATCTGAAAGACGAAGAGATCGATTCCGATGAGATCCCAGATGTCACTGATTCGGGCGAGAATGATGATCAAAATGACAACTTCTTCATAGAAACGTATAAGAAAAGCAAAAGAGCATCTCGAGTTCATTCGCAAACAGAACGCCGACAATAACGAAGAAGCGGAGAAAATCCTTAGAGCGGATTACGAAGAACAGTCAGGAACAAGATTCGATGAAATTAAAGTTCAAATAAGCAAGGAATTCCCTGAACCAATCAGATATAGAGCGCACAGAGTTGCTCCAACTTGCATTTGTTTTGGTCCTGGATGCATATTCAGTGGCTCGAAAGATGCAACCGTCGTAAAGATCGATTATGATTTGTCAAATCCTAAATACAGAAAACATACACACGTTGCAAGTGCTCAATCAGAAGTGAACTCCATCGATTATCAATATTCTCGAAAAGTTTTGGCTGTTGGAACGAACGATGGCTTAGTTACTGTCTACGATTTAGAAGGCAATGAGAGCCCAATCATAATGAAAGGACACAAAAAGCCTGTTACCGGTGTTGTTTTCAATCAAAAAGGAATTGAAGTCTTTTCGTGCTCAGATGACTTGAACTTGCGTATATGGGATAGCACAAACGGAAATATACTCCACACACTGTTCGGACACCAGTCTTCCGTTCTAGGTCTCGATTTTTGCAATGTGTTCGTTTCTTGCGGTGCAGATAGGTCTGTGAGACTATGGAAGTACCGCGAAGACAAGCAGCTTTTGTTCTTATCAAAGAAATGCCTTCAGTCAATCGAAGCAATTTCATTATTCAATAATAATATGTGTATAACAGGTTCTGCCGATGAACAGCTTTGCTTATGGAATTTGACAAAGAAGAACCCACAATATGTAGTAGAGCACGCTCACGGACATGGAAATCCAATTTCTGGGATCGCTGCTTTCAGATATAGAAAATTGTTTGCTAGCGGAAGCTGCGATGGTTATGTTCGCTTCTGGGAGGTTAAGGATAGAAAGATTTTGCCCTTACTTAATGTCAAATTAGAGGGTTATGTTGTCGACATTAAATTCTCTGAGCGCGGCGATTTCTTAGCTGTCCAGCTCTCTTATGAGGAAAGGCTCGGGTGATGGCATCCTTCAATCAAGACAAAGCAAGGTGTTTATATCATTAAGCTTGTTCATGTCAATATATAATAGAATAATTCTGCATTGAGGTCGAAATAATACGACTTTGTTTATAGAAAATACATTGTACTTCAATAAAATAAAAATTTGTATCTAAATTCAATTTTTAACTCTTTTCTATATACATACATATTCACACCAATGAATGCTATAAGTAATAATATATTATACAATCCAAATATTGTTTAATTCGTAGATATAAAAAATATTTCTGTGATTAAATGGTATTTCGACGATTTTGTTTTTGAAGATATTAATTCTATAGGGAATATAATATAAATATGAAGTAAAATTTCCATAAAATCTGAAGGCAAAAATCAGCAATTTTTTCATCAATGTTTCATGTTATTGCTTCGCTATTCAAAGTAGCGACAATATGTGAACAAATATTTTCATTTTCGCGATTGGATGTCTCAAATCTTCATCTCCATGCTTCAATGAAAACTGAATATACATTAACGCATAAATCTAGCAATTATAAGACTAAAGAATGCCAGTACTCTGTTGTTGACAGTATTTTCCTTCATTGTTATACAAATAGCGCAGGATCTGCAATTTCAATAAATTCAAAAGAATCTAGTTTAATAATAAATAATACGATATTCAAAAATTGTACTTCTTCTATTAAAGGTGGTGCGATTTATACTGTTATTGATGCTTTAGAAATGAATAATATATATTTTACTCGTTGTGTTTGTCCAGGAACAACATTTGCTGGTGGTGCTTTCTGCAGCGAATCGAACTTAATCAACTCTTGCATGATTTCTACATATCAATGCCCTTTTAATTTCGAAGATAACGGATATGAAGTGATTGTCGCGAAACTAGGCGTTCAAAGGTTCCTCTATATGAATTCTTCCCATAATGTCAACACTACGCTTGCGGACTATTAACGTTCGAATCTCTTTCTTTCAGGTTATTTGCAAGCGAATTTTATAACAACAGCTCTCCAAACCAAGTGCTTTCGTTTATACATCTAAAACCAGACGATACAATCTCTTGTTTGAATCTTGTTGCAAATTCGATCGCTGAAGACGCATTGATCTATTTAAGCGGTTCTACAGTGATATTACGTGAGCTGATCGTTTATAAGAACAGTGCAACAGTGATTTGCCATCAGCCAACTTTTGGAGCAAATTATTTCATTTTGCAAGATTGCATCTTTGATTGTCCAAAAGCAAAGTTAGGAAACGTCCATGGAATGATGAGAGAGTACAAAGTTATGTTTAATATATACGGAACTGTTGAGCTTCACAGTTTCCCGACATGTAATATTAATAATATCGACAGCCTTCATCAAATGGATCCTATTAACTGTGTCTAATATAAATTTTATTGACTTTTGTTGTGTTTGATAAATTTTATTCTACCTTTCATATTCCAAACTAGAAAATGATATGTCTTTAAAAAACAGTTCAAATCATTGAAAAAAAATATAAAGCTCAAACTTAAAATAAGGAAAGAAGTATTCATGCAAAGAGAAAAGATTAAATTATTTATCAAAAATCAACAACAGTTGCCATAAATATTGCAATTTCATATCCACTATACTCATCTATAATGTTGTCTGATGTATATTACATTTGCAGCCGGCAAGGAAGTTTATTAATAGTGATTAAATCATTTGTAAAAGCAATGGAAACTTCATCTAAAAATATGTACGTTCCCATTCCGTATACTGTATAATTTATTTTTGAATCTGTAAACGAATTAGTAACAACGACAATGCGATTAGGATCGCAATTAAACAATGCGGTGGGTGTGTTATTATAAAAACAGTAATGATCTATTGTTGCATTATCCCTAATTTTAAAAAACATTATTCATGCCTGCGATTCCAAAAAGAGAATTATTAATAACATCATTGTAATGAAATGGATTTATCAAACTTGTGTTATAACTATAGAGTTTCGTCCCTTTTTCATCAATTTTCACTATATATATTATATATCCTTGTTCCTAATTGATCTGGGATATAATATATATATATAATAAATAAATAATGTTTAGCTGTTTCAGGTCTGAATAATCTAAAAATAAGTGATAAATTAAAATGAATTTGAAGGAGGGAAGGAACGAGCACACCAGGCACACATCCCGACATTCTAAAATAACGATAATGTCAACGCCGGAAACATTCCCGGTTACCTGTTCCAGCCTCATCTATTTTACATTAAAGGTGAATTTGGTTCAGCTCCGACATTCTAAAATAACGATAAAGTCAACGACTAAAATAATCGGGGAATATTAACAATCAAAATTTTGAAAAAGTCACCGCTATTATTGTCGCCTATCATGAACACAATCCTTCCACGGCTTACGGTTATTTAAAGAACTATATAACAGCAACGAGATGGTACTTGACACACACACAAATGAGCCCATCCCGCTGAGCAAGCTCAGCTTCGGGCTAGGATAAATGAGCCCAACCCACTCCGTGGGTCGGTCTTATTCTTCTTAACCTGATTATATAACGGTTTTTTATCATT
>JALKBU010000547.1:0-33928 GCA_023091735.1 Trichomonas tenax
GTAATGCAATCAATGATTTGATAGATATATAGACTGTGCCACTTATACCACTGGATAGACAACTATCAATATGTACATGAAAGTGCTTTCAAATCGAAAAAATATTGATCAGATAAAAAGTTATGAAAGTCGCGGGACTACACCGCAGAAGGAAAAATATTGCCGTTTTGAAATTGTTTTATCTGTTAAAATATGTGAATTTGTATAGAAAAACCGTAGCATTATAATTATATATACACGTACTACTATATACTCCAAGCTTTTTCATCAAAAATAAATTTTATTTTAATCACAATATTTAGCTCGAAAACTGCTCCAATTTCGTTTAAATGTACAGTAAATCATTTGAATGGAACTTTTGAGATAATTGGCAAACAAAAATAAGCATAATTAGTTAAATCGAACAAAAAAATAACATTTTTAGTAAAATTATGTTTTATAACAATTAAACAGATGAACAATGAAGTATGCATCATAAAAGAAGATTTTCAAATGTTTATTGAGAAAAATATGTAGAAATGAAAAAAGTATCGAGATATTTTCTTGAAAAATAAACGGATTTTTTTAATCTTTCATGGTTGAAACCCTTAGGTATACTATGAACATCGGCAGTAGAAAAGGTCCGAAATATTAAAAATTCAAAAAGATAATCGAGATTTAATGAGTTAGTTTTTGGCATTTTGACGGAATTGAGCGAAGATTTAAGGCTAGTTAGTGTTTGTATTGGTTAAACCCTATGACTATGATCGAATTTCGGCACAAATGCGCGATGTTGTCGAGATCTGAGATGCAATTATTGAGAAGTTTACTAAAAAACGAACTTTTCTGACAACATAGGCTCAGATGAATCCTTACCCCTACATGTGTAGGGTCTTAACGGCAAGATTTTGCATTGTCGTATGAGCTCACCAAATTATCGAAAAAATCTATTTTCGAAGTTGAGTTTAGAGGCGCGGCTTTAGGATAGAATGGAAGTATATATGGTGTGGTTGCAGTCCTTAAAGGCTCAAGAAGCAATAGGAGGTGGTTTTTCCGTGGCACCTCGCGAAAGTTTACATAAAAAAAATTATGATGTAAACTTATCAAATTATGCAGGGGGAACGATTAATTGGTAAAAGTATGGCAAATATAGGTAATATCAAATTATATTTATGGAATTTTATAGGATAAATAAGAGTGTAATATGCTGGCATCAACTAGATGTCATTATGTTGTGTTCTAAGTAATTAGTCGAAATCACTTGAAATGTGATATGAAGCATTAGGTTTATGGCTCACAATATGTTATAGTCATATAGCAGGATATAGTGAGCCAGAAATCAGGTGTTTCCTATCACATTTGTCGAAATAACGCGTTTTGAAATAAATTTAGACATGCAGGAGCCACAAATCTTCCTGCTTGGCATATGCACATGCACTGTGCTAGTTAAGTAAGACAATTAACGGCTTTTGTATGTCGAAATTTATTTCATATGATTTTGTTAGGCTAAAATGACTGTCTTTCAAGTTGCATGCTTCCTAGCTTGCTTCTGTGCTAGGATATGTGTAGTGATAGATAGCTTTTATATCTGATTTTGATATAGTGTAAATCTGTAATCTATTTAGCTCAATAGAGCGAGAATATGATGGTAAATTGGGTCAACAATTGAAGCCATCAATAGTTGTTTCCATGATCGCATTCTCAGAATAGTTGAAGCTATATGCCAGAAATGAGCATGCAGTGTCCTGGCAAAAGAGTCTGATTTGCTCATAGGCCCTCAGCATCAAGCCAAACTAGAAATATACATTCCAAGATTTGCAGTGAAAATGTGAAGTACGATTTTTCATTTGATATTGGCTTAAAAGTATCGTTGAAGGGTTGTCACATACCGAAAGTTGTCATGAAAAAGTGACATTATCTAACATGCCACTTTTTCGTGACAACTTTCAGTACGCAACAGTTTTTATTAAGCACAGAAAAGAATACGCAAAATTGCAGCCACGTTCCACCAAAAACTGACAGCTATACCACCAATGAATCCACCATTTTTATTTGATATTGGCTTAAAAGTATCATAAAAGGGTAAACAATAGTATGTTTTGTGAATGGGTAAAATTGTGGGTGTCTGGACAAAAAGTTATACACCCTCAAAATTGAATGGTGTCTGGAGGTTTGGCCAGACACCCACAAAAAAAGTTATGTTGCATGATATGCATGCTTATATAAAATAAAATATATTGGCCGCTTTAAAATTGCAAAATGAAGATTTTTTTCTGAAAGATAAAAGATTTTTCAATAAATATTTTAATTTTTCAACAGACACAAACTATCTGACAATACCGCAACTTTTTTGACATAAGGTTTCCTCTTCCTGAATATGCTTATAAATTTCTTTTTTTTCAAATGAAACAAAATTTCATTTTTATTTTGCATAAATACAATAAATTATTGTTCGAAACAGGATACCGATGAAATTTTGAAATCTTATTCTTTTCTTCGATAAAAAAATCGCAACGAAGTAAAAATTCTTTATATTTGGATACAGCTATGAGTTTACAGTCTATTTATCGCTAAAAAATCAATAGTGATCTACCAACAAAACGTGACATAAACAATGTTTTTCTTCATCACTTATTTCGAATCTCCGAAAAATTTCAGAGATATTCCGATAGAGCCGATGCGTTGCGGTGCAAACTTCAACGGCACTGTTTACGACCTAACTGAGCTCGATAAAATGAAAAATGTTTACGAATTCACAGATAAAACCAACACATACAAATATTATGTCAGTCTTTGCGACGATTTGCCAGCAGATAAAGTTCCTGAGGGAGTTGCTAAACAATTCGGCACAAATGGAGTTCGCGTTAATTTATTAACGAACTACATTGAACCATTCGCATTCCATGACACACAGTTCTACGAATTACAGGATTATTCGCAGCCAGATCAGGGATTTGTCATTACAACTTACGCACAATCTTCAGAACCAGATATTTCAACCAAATTCTTCAAATTAACATTCGTTTTCATGCCGTCTGAAAATCCCGATACACAGCCGGTCGAAACAGGCGAATTTGAAGTCGATGATGTTTTGAATATTTATTTAATGTTCTCAACAAGTTACGCGAAGCCACAGAAAGGACCAATACCACCAAAACCACCGCTGCCACCAATCTGCAAGAAGAGATATGATTCTTTAACGGTTTATCCATATTCAATTAATTTGAACCTCTATGACTTGAACTTGGGTCCTCACGGCATTCCAATCATCTTCCGCGACATGAATCACGTGTTTGGCCTCTATCAGCCATGCGGATTATCAAAATGTCCAACAGATTTCAATTGCAGTGTTAAAGAAGCTGCTTCTTGGATCTGCTACAAGGAAAATATGCACTGCGAAGGTTTCTCAACAGCAAAAGTCAACTTCTCAACAACGTATGAAGATCCTGATGAAGGAATTAGAATTTCATATGAAGGCATCGATGACAACATTTTGCAAGTCGATGCGATGTGTAACTTCGAACTTGCCGACAACCAGTTGTTAGTTCTTAAGGCACACTTAGTCCACGACTCTTTGTTGCAGCTCAGAGTTTCAACAAACATGGCCTGTATGAAACCACTTCACAGCGATGATCCATCGAGATGCCAGGCACATCTCCAGGACTCCATCACATCATTGGACGTCGATCTCACGAAATACAACCAGATGCACGGTTACGAGTTCAATGTTACAAACGAAAAGTTCACGACACCGCACTGGATCAACATTCAGCCATGTGGCGCTTTAGCTTGCCCAGCTGATCACTGCCCAACAGGTGTTGGCGCTACTGTCTACCTCTGTGAAGAAATGGAAGATGGAACAAACGTCTGCTTCGACTATGGTATGTACAAGGACCAGATTAATGTCGAGAAGTTCATGTCTATGCTCAAAAAAGGTGTTTCCGTCAACTATTACGGCAACGATGGAAGACAGACACATGTTAAGATCACATGCAACAAATCACTCCCTGCAGGAGAGATCAGATGGCAGCCAAACATCTATTTCTCATCCGGAAGCGGTTTATCTGTCTTCGCACAATCGAAGGATGTCTGCGTCGAATATCCAACACGTTCGCCAACGCCATCATCTCCACCAACTCACGCACCAACACCAGAGATATGGTGGCCACCAACACCATCTGAAAGGACATCAAAGCCAACACCAAAGCAGCTGAAGTCTTCAGTTTTCGTATCAAACACCACACACGCTGTAATGTTTGATACTGCAAATGCTCAGGACACTGAAAACATCATTATCGAGTCCCCAGCGAGGGATGTTGCAAACGCTTACATTCAATACACACCATTCAATATGCAGAAGTGTCCATCTTCATACGGATGCAAAGGCATTTCTCAGTCAGACGCATGGCTCTGCTGGAACAAAGACTGCTATCCAATGCAGGTGGGAGAAGCCTATGGTATCGATTACAACAAGAACCTTAATGGAAAAACAATATCAGTATCAGCAGATGGATATTATGATACTGTTCTCTACATGGACTATATCTGCGATACACGGTATACAAGACCATCATTCTCTAAGTACATCAAATACGATGGCTCTAATGGTTACAGAGGTGAAGTCAGATGGAGTGATGCCTGCCCGAAGCATGAACACGTTCCAGTCTTCCCACCAGAACCATCCCCAACACCAAAGCCACATGACAAACCATTCCCAATCAATTACGATGATAGAGTCGTCACTTACAACTTGTCTGACTATGGCAAGCAAACTATTGAGATGGTTTTCTCTCTTTCGGACTCCTACGAAAGGGTCCAAGTCTTATTTGAGCCATCTGGTCTCATCAAGTGCCCAGAAGGCGCATACTGTGCCAAAGTTGAGCAGGCCACAGCCTGGAAGTGCTGGGATGATCCAGTTACAAAACAGCAGAACTGCTTGAGCTTAGCTGATACAAGATTCCCACCATACAGAGTCAGCAAGCAAGAAATTATCTATGCTGGTGGCTATTCCAACTTTGTGCTTGATTTGAAGTTATTGTGCACAAGTTATCAAGGAATGACACTCTTAGATTCCGCTGAACAGACAGATAATAACATGGTCAAGTTCCATATGCATGGAACTGCTTTCTGCCCAGGTGCAAGAAGATATAATGCTCTTACTGGTGGTGCAGTTTTTTTGATCGTTGTTATTGTCCTTCCAACACTTTACGTCGCTTTAGGCACAATTTACAACTTCTTCATCCACGACGAAGTTTCTGTCCCACACAAACATCTGCTTCACCTCATCAAGAACTGGTTCATGTACGGCCTTATGTTTGCTGTTACACTTGGCCATCCACGCCCAGTGGAGAACTACGAAGCAATATAATAGTTTTAAAAATAATTTTTTCCTATTTAAAAATGCAAAAATGATTTTTCATAAATTGCCATCGAGATATAACCGAAGATTCGGAAATGTATTCCAAAAGCATATTTGAGAGATCAATATTTGTTTAATTTCTGTTGAAGAAGTTTTCTCTTCTGACACATTTTTGAAAAATATTGAGAAAAATTGAGATAATTAAGGTTATTTAAAACGTGACAATGTTTATTTTTGTTATTTTTGAATCTTTGATTGATTCGGAATCTATTCTCAAAAATGCATATCAGTCAAATTTAATCGAATATTACACTTCTGGTTCCAGTTCTCAATACATAAATGACTCAATTCAGAAAACAAAACCAGAATACGCTTTTGATCAAATTGATAAGACATATGATTGGTGTTCCAACTGCGCTCGATCATATGATGAACACCCGTTTATTATTTTGGGTATAATCGGCAAAACTATGAAATTAAATGGATATTACTTAAAATCGGGTTGTTGCACTTCCGAGAGTCGTTGTTGCTGCTATGAGACTGTTGCTTACTGCTGCGAGTGCTGTTTGTACTCCTGGTCGTTCCAAATCTCGAATGATAATTCTACATGGAAGACGATCCACAAAGTTGAGAAAGACAGAGAGATGAGAAGATGCAAAGATAAAACATTCACTTTCAGTGAAACATACAAAACCAAATACGTCAGACTCATACAGGACCAACCATTTCCTGGAGATCCTCCATGCATCGCCTTGAACAAGATTGAGCTCATTGGAACATACGACGGCGATTTTTCGATGAAGTTCGCTGATGAAGATGCTGAAGATGATGTCAGTATCATTGGACATATCTCCAAGAATCAGAATTAAACTTTGAAAAAGAACTCAATTCAAAAACAATTTTAATAAGTTCAGAAATAATCTTTTCGAAACAGTGATCCTATGAATATTGGAATGATTCTCATCAGAGTGTTAATTGATATAAACGTAAATTTATCATCGTTTTAAACGGCCTAATTTTCAGGGATGACCATAAATTAGAAGTTTTTGGACGTTTACGGGCGCCAAAGCTCCCAAAGAAATGTTGAAAAACTGCTATTATAGGATCATATGATTATTTTCACTTCCAAAACGATCAATTTTGAATTGAAAATAATCGTAATCCATATAATTTTAATTTATTTATGAATATCATGAATAATGAAAAACGCCATAACTAGTTTTAAATTGGTGCGCTTGGAAAAAACCCGAACATTTGCATCGTCAAGGATATATTTGCCGATCAGCGGATATACTGTTGATTGGAAGAATGAGAAGTTCAATCTGAAGAACTGGAGGAATGTCGGCCGTGTTAATACTGGACGAGCTTTGCCATATGTTGCGTCACAAAGGTTCATGAATCCATTAGCGATTGTTTGCAACAATGAATCTTGGTCGCAGTCTGAGTACAAAAGTTGTGCAATCGAGTAAGCAGTTGTGTTTTCTGCTTCATAGTATGCTTTCATGAATGGAACAATATTGAGTCCATAAAGCGTGAAATTCTTAAAGCATTCACCAAATGTTCCAGATTTCTTGAATGCATTGAATGCTGTGAAGAATATAGTGATTGTCTTTCCTGTTTGTGATGAACCGATGAGGCCTCTGAGTGTTTCATCGTCGTTGAGTTGATTTCTAACGTTCGTGAATATATTGACAGCTATTTCGGCTGTTAATGGCTCAATTTATTTCAGTGACTTGAGTCCTTCAATCAAGTTCTGAATTGCAGGCTGATAGAGTTTGTTGTCGTAAGTGATGTTTAGTTTCTTGAACATATCGATGAGCTTTAAGTTCAATGCAAGTCCGCGGAATTTCTGTGTCATGACGATGATGTCCTTTGCTGTGCTAAGGAAAGAATATCCATTTTCATTGTTTGAATCATTCAACATCTCTTCATATGTCAATGAATAGAATCTGTTAATTTCGTCAACATCTTTTTGCAATGGCTTGAGTGTCATAATTTTGTCCTTGTGATCTTTTATTCTTGCGGTATTATATGCAAATGTTGCGTCAACCTCTTCTTCGCTGTTTGCGATATACCTGATTGTGTAATCGAATATATCTGGCTGGCTCGTGTTTACTGCCTTAAATATGCATCTGTACTCTTGGAAGTCGACACCTTTCACAAGGAAATGCATGAATGGCTGTGTCGTATCTGCGTATTTCACAATAGTGTTCAATATCGCCTTAGCTTCATTGCTCAAATCTGGAATCTCTACAGTTCCTTTGCTGACGAATTTGTCGATTTCTGTGATGAAATCATCGACGCTGTACTGAATCATCTTCTGTGCTTCTTCATCCTTCTTGTATTCGAGCAACACATCCTTGATTTCATTGAGTTTCTTTGTGATAGCATCCTTTGAACCTGGGATGATCTTCATGAGTGGCTGAAGCGCAAGGATGAGCGTCCTGTTTGTGTATCCTTGGAGAGATTTGATGATTGGATGGCATAACTTTAGAACATCAGCTGCAAATCCTGTAACTTCATCAATTTTCAATGTATTGTCGCTGAGGTAATTCTGGATGTTGTTCATGAAGTTCAGCATTCCTTCGTCACCGAAGAAGAAAGTTGGAATATCTCTAATCTTGATATCTGCGCTAGTCATAACTTTCTTCATGTCGCTTGATGTGTAGAATATGTAATTTGCTGTCTCTAACAGCGAAATCGAATTACTTATTTTCTATTTGATCGAAAATATCCTTGAAGTTGCTTGTCTAGAAGCCAATGATATTGATGAACTTCTCGAAGTACGGTCTCAGGATTTTGAACTCCTCATTCTTGAATGTGTTAACTGTTGAACCAAGATATTTTTTCACTGAACTTCTGCTTTCTATCCTTTTGCTAAAGTTCTTTTCATAGAATGCTTCCATTTTGGACAACAATGTTCCCTTGCTTTGCTCATTAGCTTCATCGATTGCATCATAAATATCACTGATCTTTGTGTCGATTGAGAACAGTTGCTTGAAGCGATTATAAGCTCCTTCGAGTTTTTTAAGTAACTCTGCACCTTCTGTAGTATCTGGAACTAAATCTTTGATTTGAATTCCTGAGGTACTTAAGACTTTGATTGGCACCTTTAATCCAGAGAGGAACCCTTCCGATGTTGCATCTGCTTGCGCTAGCTTCAGCACGAGAATGCTAAATAACATCTAGAAAAATGAACAGTTGCATGAAAGCCATTTCTTTGGTTTACAATAGGATCCGATTTCAAATTATCGGATGAAATTGAATTCAGAGTGAATGGTGTAAATTATAATATGATCGATAGCAATAACATTTAGCAATCTATAATTATCGGAGTATGTTGAAATTCAATTGTGTATATTACGACGAATTTTATATGTTGTAGATTTCAATTTTGTATTGTTTCTAATCATTGAGAACTTTCATATGTTGTTTTGCCGTCAGAAAAAAAATCAATGTTGTTTAAAGCATACGTTATGTAATTGAGGGTAACTGCCGTAAAATAAACACAACTTTTAATCTTTATCTAATTATTGTAATCATCTCATAATTTTTGAAATTCGTGTTTCATATCAAAATATTTCGGCAATTTTTTTATAATAATGGTGTACAAATTGAAACTCTTATTGACTTAATTATTACTCTAATATTGACTCGTAAAAACATGTATTCACAACTTGAATCATAAGAAATTGACAATAACATTAATTTTGCAATCACGAATCACACCAATATTGTTGATACTATGACTTGTTTCTAAAATGAAGTTGTTGACAAGAGAATGTTGAATCAAGCGCAATCATTCAATTGTATTATTCATTTGTTTACAAATATATTTTGGAGGTATAAATGAAGCAAAATCTATGAAAAATGCGACAATTCCAAAGAGATTTGTTGGCACCATGGCTGGATATAAAATCAAAATTGAGTCCGAGAGCGGTTTAGCGGGAAAAATTGGCGCTAAAATGTGCATTTCAAATCATTTTCTATCTGTCTGTGCTAAATACACATTTATACACCCTATATTACTCCTTGTCTATTTTTTCTGGAGAGTAAATCTTACAGTATCATTATAATTGATTCTTGCATTTCAACATTTTTGGTTTCTGGAGCTGGATTAGTTATCACAAACAATCTTTTATCCAAGCAAGATGACTTACTTAATCAAATTCAAATTCAATCATGAATTAGAATTAAAAATGGAATTGTTAATCAAATAAATTGCAATGCAAAATTAATTGACAAAACTCAAAATAAATTGCGCAATTCATTACTTCTTATCCAATTCCATGATCAGCAATCCTTAAAATGACATATAGGATATGCTAGTCTAAGATTTTCACTGTGAAAATTATTCATTTTGTTTCTTGATATTAAAATGCATTTTTGATAAAATATTACAGAAACCTTATAAAGTACTTTCATATAATTACATCTGGTTCTTCGATCTCCTATTGATGCCAATTCCGAAGAATTCCTTGGTCATGTAGGAAATTGATCAGTTATAATCACTGTTGTCTTGTTTTTTTCCCTACATTGGATGCAGTTGCAATAATCATAACAATAATTGTTTGTTTAAAGTTTCAACAAGATATCTTTTTGTTTTTAAATGATAGTCGAGTGAATTAATGTCAATATAATGTGTTGAGTTTGAGAGTTTCTCAATTGGTTAAATTCAAATCAATGCAATGCTAAATACATCTTGCAAAAAATGTCAAACGAAGGTTAAGAAACCTTAAATTCAGTTTTATGTAAGTAAACACATTGGTTTTACAATGTCAAACATTTCCATTAAAAGGTGTTGTAGCTGATTATAATCGAAATATACCATATTGCTTAACCATTTCTGCTACTGGAAGTGGATATCAAAAAGCATTATTTAATAGCGGGGAATATATTATTGAATTATGGGGTGCCAGTGGTTCTAATGCTTCATATCCAGACCGAAATTATCTTGCTCAAGCAGGATTAGGAGGTTATACTAAAGGAAAATTAACTCTAAAAAATCCAAAAAGTTTTGCATTTTTCATTGGAACACAAGGCGGCCCTATTAATCAAAGTCAAAACAAAGCTGGCTTAGCAGGCTACAATGGAGGTGCGGATGGTAATATTGATAACTATAATAATGATGCCCCATCACCAGGCTCAGGAGGTTCAACAGATATGCGAATATTCAAATCTTCAGATTCCATTCCAGCCGTTTACGATCGAATTATGGTCGCAGGCGGAGGTGGAAGTCCTGGAGCATGGTGGTGTTCAGGTTTTGGAGGTCATGGAGGGGGTATTAATGGAACAATGGGATTAATTAGTCATTATGATAGTAGATTTGTTGGACCTTCTCAACCAGGAACTCAGACATCAGGTTACAAAATATTTCAAGGCCAAGTTGGTCAAGTAGCTGATGAAGCTGCTGGCTCAGGTGGCGGAGGCTATTGGGGTGGTTATGGAGGTATTTCTGCAAGAAATATTGGAAGTGTATGTTCATCAGGAGGTGCTGGTGGGAGTTCATTCATCAGTGGTCATCATAATGGATGCATCGCAATGGATAGTAATGGAAATCCAATACAATCATCGATCCATCCTTCCAATATATTCTTCACAGAAACACAGACAATCACCGGAAATACGACAATGCCATCAACATCCGATCCATCTTCGAACGAATATCATGGGCATGTTGGAGATGGATTTGTTCGAATTACAGTATTGAAATTATATAATTTTCAATGCAGTTTTAATAGATGTATTTCTAAAATTCATATGAGTATTTTATTAGTTTTTATATTCTTTGGAGTTAATCCATCCTGATCACTAAATTATTATTAGGCTTGTCTAAAATTGATACCCAAAGTCGGCGAAACTCGTTTTTAACTCACTGGATTAACTTCTTGCTAAGTTATTGAACCAAAATGTACAAAATCCTGTTGTGCATGATATATTAAAGAATTAGCTAACAAAGTTTATATTTCATTAAAATATTAGATATGCCTTGCATCAAAAACATTGATTTGCCATGATGCGCTTTACTCATTATAATATGTTATATTCCCATTGTATAGCATTTTCATAACGTAAAATAGTTTGTTGTCGATGATAAATAGGTAAATCTAATCACAAATATGCTTTTTTAGCTTTTTTTCTAAAAAAAGTATTCCAAGTGTTTACACATAAGCTCTGTGTGTTATTCTCCCAAAAATAATGATGATTCTTTTTTGAGCGGCTAAATTTGACAAATTTATTAAATTGAATTTTTTTCTCGTTTACTCTTTTGAGTTTTGCGATTTTTAACGAGTGACCCCCCTATAGATCAGATCTGATCTGATAAAACATTTACGTGCCTTTCTGTGGTTCTGTTTACAATGGTATCAATAATATCTCTGCAAACAAAGACCAAGCCGCTCATCCAATATTATTTTGCTTAAACAAACACTATCTTGTATTGGGAGATGATGGAAGCTCTTCTCTTATCTATTGTAGGTATAATTGCATGTTAATAATATAGATGTAGCCTATATTAAATCTCAGAATTTATAAATATATTAACAAAATCAATTATAATTAATACATTCATAAACAGTGTGATTATAGATTATTATTTTAAGAATATGAGAGTCTGTTTTTGTATTTTTTAAAAAAAGCAATAATTTAACTGATTTAGTATTTCCATTTATTTTAATAAGAAATTGGTGCTTTTCAGGGGGCTGAGTATGTTTATAGCATTTGCTTGTCTATTTAACTTGAGGATTTCCATGCCTCCTTGAGATTTCAGCGAATTTCGACATGTAAAATAAAGAAAGTCACCATTTTTGACACTTATTATCTGATATTTGTCATGTAAAGTCGAAAATTTGATATGTAATGTTACCAATGAGAAAATTTAATGTGAATTTGAGATAGCATAACTTTATGTATGCTCGATGTATGAGTAAATGAATGCCGTTTGACTTCTGCGCGTAGCGTATTTTTTCTTTTCTATTTTTTGATTTTTCTACCGGACTCTAGCAAAAATAAGCGAGCGAACGCTATAATAGTGAGATATATTTATTATAATCATCAAAGAGATTCATAACAGAATCCCATTAATGATTTGCAATGGGTTGCTGTTTGTAATCAAATCATGATTAAGTAATACCTTGCTAAGATCATGAAACAAATTGCACCACTAGAATCAGCACCTCCAAAAAGCACGTAAATGTTTCATCAGATTCGTCCAGGAAGGGGGTTTACTCGTTAAAAATCGCAAAACTCAAAAAGGTCAACGAGAAAAAAAGTTGAGCCAGTTTATTAAATTGAGAAGAATAGAGCGGGAAAATTTGAAAAGAGTCATCATTATTTTTGGGAGAATAACACACAGAGCTTATGTGTAAACACTTGGAATACTTTTTTTAGAAAAAAAGCTAAAAAAGCATATTTGTGATTAGATTTACCTATTTATCATCGACAACAAACTATTTTACGTTATGAAAATGCTATACAATGGGAATATAACATATTATAATGAGTAAAGCGCATCATGGCAAATCAATGTTTTTGATGCAAGGCATATCTAATATTTTAATGAAATATAAACTTTGTTAGCTAATTCTTTAATATATCATGCACAACAGGATTTTGTACATTTTGGTTCAATAACTTAGCAAGAAGTTAATCCAGTGAGTTAAAAACGAGTTTCGCCGACTTTGGGTATAAAAATTTAATTGCCCATTATTATTATAAAAAAGAATTTATTTTTCCCTTCTTTATTAACAAAATATAATAATTCAATTATTACTCAAATCTTATCACTAAAAGATTGAAAAATTTAAAAAATTGGGTTCTAGATTTATTCTGCCTTATCATTTTCATGATTTTATCTCTTGATGCAATGAATATTACTTCTATATTTAAACTTAGAGTTTTAATTTTATCATATTTGTTTCATATGTGATCATATTTTGGATTTTTGTTATAGAGGTATATTCGCACCTACAATGCCATTCATAATTACAAAAGTGCCAAATCATTATGCGATCTTTTGATACTTTTAATATATACTATACACTCAAAGAGAATAATATATTAAAATGTTATTAAAAGTCTCAAAAGACCTCATAATAGTAAATAAGAATGCTCATAGAACATTTTTCTCCACTATTTTGAGTTTTTGATACAAATGATATATTAATTCGTTATTGCAACGCATAGAAAAGATGATTAAATAAATGCTTTTCTTCATAGAGTCAATTGTATTTATGTTTTTGCACAGAAGTTGAAGTACTTTCTTGAGCATGTTTTGAAGTTCGGAACGAAATCTGTTTCTGACATCGACTGATATATTGGTTTTGGATTGTTTTTGGTTTCATTTGTAAATTTCAATATATCTAATTTGTTTTGTTATGTGAATTTTATTAATTTTTTTTTGTTTTATAACAATTTTATGTTTAATTTTCAAACCAATGTCACTGCTTCTTGACCAGAGCAACAGCCTTGATATGAGCAAAGTCACTACGATCGGAAAAAGTTCCAATAGTGTGCATCAAGTTCTTGAAAAAGGATGGGCAGGAGATGCACAGGATGAACCAGAACTAGATGGCCAAGGCCGCAGCAAAAAGCTGAATGCTGGTATGGCTACGCTCGTTACCATCTTGATCATTGGTGTTATTGCCGGCGTTGTATTTTCTGTCTATTGGTTCGTTTTTAGGAAGAGACATCAAGATGATAGGTCTGGTCAAGAAGTAGTGACATTGGTTTGAAAACTAAACAGTAAATTGTTTTAATATTTTTTTGATAAAATATCTATAAAAGGGAATAAAAGATAATATCAAATTACCAAAAGATGGAAAAAAAGACAACAAATTCTCGGTGCGGCACTAATTGATTATTAGGCATTCACTATTGAACCACAATAGCGAAGTTATTGCTATTGCTGGAGCCAACAATGATTTTTAAGTAAATGAGTAATAATTCTTTAAGCCTGACAATAGGCAAACTTTGTATTATCTTATGGCGAAATGACAATTGCGCAATTGGGAGACTGAATAAAGTTATCTATTCTTCTACTCTAGTTTTGAACAGGTTGAAGAGATATAACATAAAACATAATTTTTATCACAGTAAATTACCTATTCTTATCATTAAATGCTATTTCTGGCAATTAACAAACATTTAAGAACGATAATTATTCCTATAAACTTTTCTATTACGAAAATCATCATCAAAAGTTATTTATTGACGATAATAGAATAATATATTTTCAATCATTCAATATTGAATGTAGAGAGGATTAATTCATCGAGTTCAGGAAATTGTTCGACATATTGATAATAAACGATAATGCTCATAGCGGGCTTTTCTCGGCTATTGTTAGTTTCTGATACAAATGATATGTATGTTTTGATTGCATCAGATTTTTCCTCTCTTTTTAATTCGTTATTGTGGCGGATAGAAAAGATGATTGAATTAACATCTTTCTTCATAGAGTCAATTATATCTTGTGTTTTTGCACAGAAGTTGAAGTACTCGATGAAGAAGATAAGTTTAGCTAAAATATTCTCACATGAGCATGTTTTGAAGCTCGGAACGAAACCTGTTTCTGACATCGCCTGATATGACTGCCTAACGACATCTGGAACTTTCTTGAATATTTCGAAAAATGCTGAATATGCAGCACTGCAAATATTAGGATTGAATGAATTTTGCTTGCACATCACATTGAACACTTTTTCGAATATTCCTGAGATCAGACCGACATCATCAGTTAGTGAGACAATATTTTCTGCCATTTTGAGAACACTGCATAATGACTCTTGGTATTCGAGGGAATCGATCTTATTGATGACAATTTCCTTGCATAGATCTGCTATCTCTACACATTTTGTCCCGAAAACACGCAGCATTGTATTGAATACACTGAGTGACTCTTCCTCAAAGAAATCAAAGACATCAACCGCAATCCTGAATATATCTGGTATCACCTCAGATGAGATCTCTCCAACCTTCGTAACAAGTGTAGAAATTGCATATATGCAGTTGCCCATTAGTATGCTGTCGATTTCGATAGACTTCGCAATTTCGAGAATGTGAACTAGCATCTCGCCTGCATTTTCTTTCGAATTGACGAACAAAGACATTTTTTCGAGTTGACAAACAATCAACTTCATGATTTCTTCATTCATTTTGTTATCTTCGAGACATAAAAACATGAAATTCAATAGAACTGACTGCATTTTTTGGTTCGATAAAATGAACAAATCATTGATAGCAGAAGATGCGACGTCCTGAACTTCTTGGTCTTCACTAGTGAACAGAGTGAATATGTTATTCAGCATTTCAGGATTTAGATCTATGAGTCCATTAGCTACTACTGATGACCACACAGTCATGAATGCTTCGAAACAATCTATGTTAGAATCAGCTGGTATCATCGATAAAATTTTCTCAGGGTTTTCAATTTTTGAGATTTTTTCATTAGCCATCACCATTTTTGCGTACGATTTCGATGCTGTAGCTATGTGATACTTTTCACTAGAGTTGATGAATTCGACAATTACTCTAATGTATGCCTCAAATACAGAATCGGGAACATTATCTTCTTCATTTTCCCAATCATGATCAATATCGGAATCACTGTCATTGTCATTATCTGCCTCGTTGACATCAACAGCGTTGTCAAGCAAATCACGGTCTTCATCGCTGTATGAAGATTCGTATGATTTAGATTTGGCGTTGCATATTACATCAGAAAAACAAGCGTTCAGATCATCGATGTATTCTTCATCGATAAACGAGAAATCATTTTCATCGATGATTTTCCTGACATAAGAAATTCCCTCGAGAGAGTGTTGTATAAAATTGTATGCATCCATGTTGAGCTTCCTCTGGTTTATGTATCTAATGAAAACCACATATTCCGGAGACTGTTCGAAAAGTCCAGTAATCAGTGTGTCAAAATCTTTTATATATTTAAGCAATTTCTTTGTTGAAACTTTTCTTGTGATGTATGATAACTTGATTGGATTAGAAACACACAAAGCACTGAAAATATCTGAGAGAAAACTCTCAATGCATTCGCCCTTCCTGAATTTTGAAGAACACAAAACATCTAAACAGTGGCTGAGAATATCTTCATCTTCTTTGTTGTTAGACATAATATTGAATATACATCCAACACAGTTGTATGAAAACTCGAACTCCGATATCTCGTAAGACATCTTTGTGATTCTCAAGCACATGAGCATTTCTTCCTTAGTGCTCGCAGTATTTAACATTTGCAGAATGCAATTATCAAACAAACTTCTCGAAACGGCTATGCATGCAGGAAGTATTTCGCGAGAAGATGCACCGAAACTGTCATCATTCATTATATACTGAGTGAGGCATTCGTACACTATTTTGAGAATTTCGGACGTATTTTCGTCTTCTTTTATTATTTTCTTTTTCTTTTTCTGCTTTACTTTTTCGTTTAATTCATTTCTCAATTCATTCAGAATATTTTGAGCACGAAGTGGGACAACCAGAGACTTCATAGCGTTCAATCTGACTTTTTGATCGAAATCTGTGCTATTAACCATTGATACTAAGAATAATGTGTAATTGACAGGATATTCGTTTAGAAAATCATCCAGTCGTTGAAGATTCTCTTGGGATGCGGATATTGACATCGAATTTCCGAATAATCCAACAAACTCACTAAACTCCATTGTAATGATTTTTTTAAATACTTTACAAAAAATTGTCATATTTTCTTCAAATCAATATTATTCTCATAAATATTATTCCAAATATAGTAACATTGATTCACATCATAGCTACATTGATTTTGCTTAGTTCATCAAAATCAAAGGAAGAAATTTTCATTGTCACTTTTAAAAAATTTTTCTTCCTTTTTTCCCGCAAAAATGAAATAGCCAACTCATTATATTGACAATTCATGAACAATGTGAGTTATGAGAATCGCATCATTTTCTTCTTGCACTTGTCCAACATATAATGTGCCAGACTGGCCTTTTTATTTATTTTTTTTCCTAATGAAGTTAGTTTTGGTGTGCAATGATATATATTCATTTGGTGTTTATCATTTAGTATAATGAGCAAACTGTCGCAACTTGACAAATCCTCTCAAAATTGAGAGCAAATGTTGCGTCAAGTTGCGGAAACTCGAAAAAAATTGAATACTTTTCGGCAAGATTTGAGAAGGTCAAAATTTAACGTCATTGCAAAGTCACTTTTGGTGATTCTTGCTTCTCGTTGAAGCCTGCTCACCATACTTGCACCACAGATACTCCATCCTGTGGAGATGATAAGAGTCTTAAGCCGAGTCGATTCAAGTTTGCCAGCATGAGATACAAATCACAGTCCGTCAAAGCAACGAAACCAATAGAATCCAGTTGACACACGATAGCTTGGCTATAGCAATTGCATATCACGTTGTCAAACCATATCTCGAAAAATTTGAAAATAATGCAAACCTTCGATTTCATATTTTTATCAATTAACACGGATTTTTAGCGACAGCCAAAGCAGAAGCAGTGTAAATCCTACCAAATCTCCGTATTACAGCAATCATGGGCTTGTTTTTAAATATTGCAAATTTTTAATAACATGCTTCCATGATACAGACTATCAGATTTTTGTTGGCTTGTATGTTATAAGTATGTTGGCTTCTATTTAGCTGTTCTATTTCAATTATATAAAATTCGCAAAAAAATTTTGTCAATTTATTGGCTATTACTCGGTATAGTTGCATTTCTAACGTGTGTTAGAATATTGTTTCATTACATACATAAGACTATTTATACTTTTCAATGTTCAAAAAAAATCAAGCATCCTATAGCTAATATTTATATCTAGAATTGAAATTACATACGTTAAGAAAATATGTCCAATTGAAGAAGCTGATGGATGTCCAAAATATATATATTCCTATTTTAGTTTTTTATCATATCTTTGAATAAACATGTTTTATAGCTCATTTATACTGTTTTTTTTCTATATATTATATATATAAAATGCATATTGTCAGTTGATCTACATCATCTAGATGCAGATATTGCCAAAAATATATTTTTCTTTAATTGCATTATTATATTCTTCATGTTTAATTATAGGTTTATAGAAAACCATATACTATTGATCAATATTACTCGACAACACAAATCACATTATTTTCCTATGTCTTATGACTATAAATAAGTAGGAATTGATATACACTTGTGCGTTATGTTGTGATTATACTGTTAAATGTGCTATGCACACTTTGAAAATTCATTTGAAAAACATCTTTCATTAAATATTTAATGTTGATGAGGTTGTCTTTGAATTCATCTATTAAAAAACTTGTGCAGGCATTCCTAAAGGTCCAGTAGAGCCAGTAAATAAGAAATCAATTGATATTAAGTTATAAATAAAAGTTATTTTATATATGCAGAATATGTTTCATTGATATGCTTTGTATATTTACATAATAAGATAATCTACTCAGAAGCAACTATATTTTTATATTTAATATAGATATTCTGCTGTAAATGAAATTGGAGATATTATTTAAATTCGTGTTTAGAGTAAATAGTCACCATAATAAAGTATATATATTATGTTGTAGCGAATGCTAACTAGATCCTTCTAACAAGAAAGATATTGAAAATTAAGATTTTTAAATTTATGCTTCATGATAATTCAATTCTCGTTGTTTCTCTTCAATCTTATGTTTAATCTTTTTATTTTCAAATTCATTTTTCAATTCTTGCTCCTTCAGCTTTAATTCATGTTCGTTATCTTGATTCTTCATTTTATTTTCATTTTCTTTCATCTTTAATTCTTTCTTCCTTTCTCGTTCCTGTTCTAAAGAACGGGCAATATCATTGAAACATCCGAAAAATGCTTATTTGCTCCAGTAAATCCTCAAATCCACACTTCATTTACTCGAGTAAATCCCTAAAAATCGACCAATTTCATAAAATTTCATTTTTTGGTTCAGCTTTTTCAGAAATGCCCAAAAACTAACGAAAATCATTAATTTACCCCCATTTCTTCAGGGTTCCACACCCTCATTTACTCGAGTAAATCCCCAAAATTTAAAGTTTATTTAATTTACATTTCATAAATAAACCAATGTGAGCCTCTCCCTCTATCAGGATTATTACATAAAGAGTCCACAAAGTTCCCATATTGTTTTACAATTGCTGCAACAGGTTCTGGTTATCAAAATGTTATTTTTCCTGCTGGAGTTTATATCATCGAATTATGGGGTCCTAGTGGTGGCAATGGAATATTTCGTGAAAATAGGACATATGGAGGCCTAGGCGGATACACAAAAGGGAAACTAACCTTAAAGAATGAAAAAAGCAAAGCTTTTTTCATTGGCACCAAAGGAGGTGAAAATATTGAAAGCCAGAATAAAGGTGGATCCGCAGGGTATAATGGAGGGGTTGAAGGCGCTAATGATAATTTTAATTCTGATGCACAAGCAGGTGGCTCAGGTGGGTCAACTGATATGAGAATTTATCAATCTCCTAATGTCATTCCTTCGATTTATGATCGAATCATGGTTGCAGGAGGTGGCGGGGGAGGTGCAGGACATAGCGGATCGGGAAATGGAGGGAATGGAGGTGGAATAAATGGAACAATTGGGACGCCAAATACACTTAGTGCCCCCTTTGCAGACCCTGCAAAACCAGGAACCCAAACTTCTGGTTACCAAGTATTAAATGGTGGTCCTGGAGATCCTGGAAATGAAGCAGGAGCCCCGGGTGGAGGAGGCTATTGGGGTGGGTTCGGAGGAATATGTGCCCGAAGAATTGGTGGCTTTGGAGGCGTAGGTGGTGCTGGTGGGAGCTCATTTATAAGTGGGCACCATCAATGTCTTGCTATGAACGCTCAGGGCCAATCTCTGGGTACATCAATTCATCCATCAAAAATATATTTTACTAAAAGCAAAACTATTGTAGGAAACTCAACAATGCCATCAAGTCTTGATGTCTCTTCATTTGAAACACCAGGACATCTTGGTGATGGCGTTGTTCGTATTACAGTTGTCAAAATTGTCAATTTTGAAATTTGCAGTCATTATGATTGTTTGTCTAAAATACCATTACGAATTCTTTATGCATTCTTAGTTTTAGATTATAATGTAAAATAAACAATATCAAATGGGAGGTAATAAGGTTATTTACAAAATAAGGCGATTTTTATATGAAAAGGTTAAAAATTGAGAGTTTTCTTACATTTGACAACGAAGAATAGTCATAAGCAATACATATTTGTAAGCAATTAAGTAACGGAACAATCGATTCTATTGGATGTTACACAATCGCAGCTACAGGATATGGTTACAACATTGTTAAATTTATCCGAAAAATATTAAATCGAACTTTGAGGAGCTCAATCAATTGATAAAGATATGTATTATAATTAATTTATTGAAGGAAATTGGTTATGTCCTAATTACACATAGTTATACCGATGTTTTAGCGAAAACTGGAAATGTGCAAAATGAAACATGAAAAATGGAGTCACCGATGGCATTTTCTCGAAAATATTAAAATGAATCTCAATTCATCTCCATTCGTTTGTTTCAGAATATCATTTGGTAGAATAATGGCCACATCATATGACAAGATTTCTCAGACATCATTTATCATTTAAAACAGATAGAAAATTATAATGCTTCAATTAAATAAAATTTATGAAATACATACAAAATAAATATATAACAAATCATTTGTTCTTCTTGAGTTTTGACATTTGAAGTTGGAGGAAATTCAAAACTTCGTCCGATGTTTCAGGAACTGTATCTGCTGCTTGATTTCCACCATCTGATTGAGGGATTGTATTTACAAAGTTCACGCTTGATGGAGGAACAAAATTTGACATTAGATTGGGAATTTGCTGCTCTTGCTGAGGAACTGCTTCATTTGGAGCTTTGAGTGTTGCTTTTCTATTCTTTATCGGAGAAAACTTCACTGCAGGATTTGTTTGTTGTTGAACAGGCGTTCCAAAAATTGAATTTGCACGCGTTCTTGTGACAGGAATTGGATCTTGAGGAATTGGTGGATGAGGATCATATCCTGAATCCTGGATTGGTGCTGAATATTGTCTCTGAATTGAAGGTTGCGATGGCTTTGAAGGCCAAATAGGAATAACATTCGGTGGAGTTGGAGGAAATTCAACATTCTTCTTGATCTGAGAAATCTTGTCTGGCAACTCTTTCAATATTCTTTGCTGCAACTCGTTCGTCTTTGGTAATGGACTGATGAGATTGGCGTATTTAGATGAGAAAGCATCATTGCTATTTGCTTCCTTAGAAAGATTGGAATCCATCAAAATTCTATCAATAACATATTTGCCGAACTTGTTGTAAACAGCTTTTGTCATTCCTGTCAATCTGCAAAGTTCAATTTCTGTTGTTGGCTTAACTTCAACGATCTTCCTGAGATTATCAAGGGTAATGATCTTATTAGGATCTATTAGACTCATATCAGCAACTTGGACTCTTAAATCATTCAACTTCTTGAAGAATTCATTATTTTGAGGTGAATTAACGAATTTATCGTCAGGATATTCTTCATAAGTGAATTTAAATGCTCCATGAGAACTAAACTGCGAACCAGGAATATAATATTCAACAGTTCCTGTTTGTAATTCAAAAAAAGCTTTCTTCAAAACACGTTTTTCACATAATTGCATCAAAATTCTTCCAACAATATCAATAATTGTCTTAACAGTATTTCCTGATCCAAATTCGGGAATTGTTGCATCACCACAAGTTGCAATAACTTTAGAAGGCTGTCCAAAGAAAATCTTTTGAATGTGATTGACTGTTGCATGAGGTTTAGCAACTCCTCTTCTTTTATAAATTGTATCAACAATGTTTGATATCTGATATGCATATTGAGTGACATCTCTAATTATTGGATCACCACGAATTGAACCAAGTCTACAATTATCACACATTTTATGGCATTCTTTTGGATCAAACTCTTCACCAAAATGCTGCAAAATTAAACATCTTCTGCAGGTCTTTTTATCCATTGTATATTTAACCATTTGATTCAAATTGTCTTGAGAATGATTGAAATATTCTGATTGCGAATCAACTTTGAGATCCTTTTACAGCAAATAAAACTGAGTCTGAATATCTTTCGAGTGGAAAAACAGACAACAATCTGATTTCTTGCCATCTCTTCCTGCACGTCCTGCTTCTTGATAATATGCTTCTATTGACCTTGGAATACCAAAATGCAAAACAAATCTAACATCTGGTTTATTAATACCCATCCCAAATGCCAATGTTGCAACAATAATTGATATTTCTCCTTCCATCCATAAATCTTGCATCTGTTTTCTGACTTGCATATCCATTTTTCCATTATAATTTGCCGTCCTTAACCCTTTCGAATTCAAGTATTGAAAAACTTCTTCCGTGGCACGAATTGTAATCGTGAAAATAATTCCACAGGAATTTTCATAACCTTTGTGAATAATCCACACCAAAATTTGTGCAAAATTATCTTCTTTCTTATCACCTTTTGGAATAACTTCAAAATTAAGATTTGGTCTATTAAAAGTCTGTAGGTGCAATGTATAATTCCTCATATGAAGATTAATAACAATATCATCAATAACTCGCGGCGTTGCTGTTGCTGTTAATGCCATCATTGGAACATTTGGATATTTGTCTCTCAGAATTCCAATCTGTGTATATTCTGGTCTGAAATCGTGTCCCCATTGTGAAATACAATGAGCTTCATCAACAGCAATTCTTGAGAGTTTATCAGCTTGGTACAAAAAGTCGCATAAAGGCTGAATTTGCGATCCTTTGATAAGCTTTTCAGGAGTCAAATAAAGGAATCTTAAAATACCAGTTTTTGCATAAGAAATGATTCGTTCTGCTTCTTCTAATGGTGTTTCACCGTTCAATAATTCGGCTGAAATATTCATCTTTTTAAGTGAATCAATTTGATCTTTCATTAATGATAACAAAGGTGAAATAATCATTGTTAAGCCTCCTTGAACATATTCTGTTAACATATAACATAGGCTCTTTCCTCCTCCTGTCGGCATCAATACAAAAACATCGTTTCCTTTGATGGCTGAAGCAATGGCTTCGAATTGAACTCCTCTAAATTTTTCATGATGAAAAACTTCTCTATTCACGCGATTCAAGATATCAACATATTCCTGTGGAAGTCCATAATTGTTCTCAGGTATAATTATTGGTTTTTGTGCAGGAATTTGATTATCAATAATTTTTTTTTTTCAATATTTTCTGGAACTGTCGATGGAATTGATTGATCTTCGTTTAGCTCTGGTGTATTGTCTGTGCCTAGACTGTTTAATGAAACAGATTTTGTAATTTTTTGATTTTGTGGTGTTTGTGGGGCTGGAAGTTGATTTTCTGGTGCATTCTGTTTATTTACAGGCGATCCATTACGTGCATCTAAACTTTCGACAAAAATAATATCTTCGTCAGAATAATCATTTGATTGATTTTTTGGTATGTTTTGTTGAACTGAAGGTCTTTGCGTGTTAACATGTTGATTTTGTGGTAATTGAACAGATTTATTTGAATCAAATTTTTTTTTGTGCTATAATATTGCAATAATTGATCTTCCAGATCTGTAATATATAGTTGAGTAACTTTTCGTTCGCTTCGAAGTTCTTGAATTGCGGAATATTGCTTATTTTTAATACATTCGCGAATTTTCGAATTTAATTTCTCTTCGTATTCTTGAAGGTCAAATAAACGCTTTTCGTATGTTTTCTGAGTTTCATTTTCGGTTTCGTTTATCGATTGATTTTGAATTTGTTGTGTTTCTTCGTAATACTGCAAGTCCTGTTGACAACTGGCCTCCAGTTTCTGTAATTCACTAGAAGTTTCCTGTGTGTCGACATAATCTGAATCGGAAGATAAATAGCTGAATTTTGACTCTGGCTCTTCAGTTGCTAGAACAATTCGCGATATAAACGTATGTTTCGAATTTTTTTTCTGTCATATTTGCGCTATCTGACTCTGTATCGTAATCTTCAACATAAATCGCTTCAATTTCAGCATTTGAGCTCTGTTTGTTATCCTGGAGCTTTGATTGGTCGTTTTGATTTTTTTTCTACTTTTCGATCGACCATCATCGTGATGTGAGGCCGATCATCTTGCATCGAAGTCAAATTTGGAAATTGCAAAAAAAAAAATTCTCAATGGACTTTAGATTTCAGATAACATTAGAAATGTGAACTATTCCACTCATTTGTATTTGTATCAGTTCAAAATCTGTTTTGAATTCCCAGAGTAAGTTTATATACTGACATAATTTGTACATCTTGTGTTTAATTTGAGAAAAGTCGATTTCATTAATAAAGAACTTGAAGAATCTGTGTTTACCCATCTAGATTCACCTATAATGGATGCTTCAAAAAGTGCAAGCAATGATGTCTAGATAATCAATTAACTGCAAGTTGTCATAAAATTTGTCAAATAAAGTGTGATTGCAATTCAGTACCAATAATTTTTTTTAATTAATTTATATTACTTTCATTTTGTTGATCAAGTCGCAAACATTACACAATACATTCCTCTTTGATATATGTAGTGTTCTTGCTTCAACTAAGAGTGTTTGATGAAAACATTGAAGACTCAATCAAAGGATATTTATTGTGCATCAAACAATGCAATAATAATTTTTTCCAGCAGATTTGGGCTTCCGATCATCGCGCTGCTGATTGCCTCATTATTCCTTATGCTCTAAACTTTGAAATTAATTCAATGCAAATGTTTTTTTTTTCATCTCTTATGTTATGAGTTAGGTACATATCTCTCGTGCTCTTCGAAGTTTCCATGCTTTCGATCTTTATGATGATGCTAGGGCATTATATATTTATAAATATCATTTCGTTGAGTAAAATTTTTATTCAAGAGCTATCAGCAGCTGCATTCGGTCGGTATTACTGAATGACAAGTGTCTCTCGTAAAGGGCCAAAAGTTTCAGACATATTGAGGCCGATAAGGGCATTGAAGGCAATAGCCATCATCACATGGAACAAGTTGGCAGTAGCCACGTGAATTTATTGGAGCGAAGATATAACATGAATCTTTATATTTGTAGTCTTCGTTTGTCGTTTAGATTTGTTTCATCGCAATTAACTGCTTCAGTTCGTAGACTTCTTTCCTGAGCATTGCTATCTCTGCCTTGTTTTCGTCGGTTGCTAATGAAGCAGAACAAAAAGCAATAAAGAGAAATATTTTCAATATTTGAAGTAAAATACATAAAAAACAATAAAAATTTAAAATTGCTAAATTTGTTAACAAGCATTGACCTCCAACATTGTTTTGAATGTGACAAAAAATTCAATGTTTCGAAGATTTTTAACAATTTGATGTTTATTATTTCTATCATATTTCTATTTTGTATTCTTTCATTGTTAAAAGTATCATTGATTGAAATGACTTTCATTGTTGAATACCTGCCTTTACTGAAGCCTTGTAAGTTTACATATTACTACTTGCACTGTGATGAGGATACAATGATATTGTTTTTCTTCGTTTTAGTTATCATATCAATTTCAATTGCATATTATTTAGCAAAATTAATAAGCAGTCAAGTGCAATATAGACACGGAAAATTTTCGCCGGGTATATCATATATTACTGTAATATTAGCCCACTTAATCATAAATTTTTTGGTTTTTATGTTTTTTATTATGACTTCCATTATATTGATGGGGATCAATATTATATGCTTTGCTATTTAACAAGCCATTTATATGTTTATTCCTTGTGCCAGATTTTTGCTAACATATGTAGAATAATTTTGGTTTTTGATGTCAAAGGCTCTAAAATCATTTATTCTTTTTCCTTTCTAGTTCAATATCATTTAGCAATACTCTTGGTGAGATTGCTTTTATTCCATTACCCAAGAAATACGTCGTGATATTTTTTGATCAAATGGGATATTATTATTATAGGGTGTGCAAGGGTGTGTTTAGGACAGAAAGATAGAGAATGAGTTGAAATGTTATAATAACATCATTATAAACCCTATCAAATTGTAGTATTATAGCTATGGTTTGAAGTTTCTATTTCGATTATAAGTCACTTAAATCTCACAATTTTGACATCCGTCTTTTTTTCACAATTTGGTTATCAAAATTTTTCTTGTTTGACTATAGTGACCAATAGCAAAGTTCCAATCAATTTAAGCATATGCATAGATATGCCGAACGATTCTGAATCGGAATCTATAGAGCAAAATAAAAAATCAGGGCTGTGTAACTTGAATAACTATATAAAAGCGAAACTGAATTTTTTTGTGTAATTTCAAAAAAAAAGTGAAAACACTTTCATCATTTATCATGATGTCATATTGTGTTCACAATCAACTACAATCTATATAATATTAATATCCAATAAGTATATATCTTATTTATATATATTATATCGTTGTTTTCCTTCATAATATCTGTATCAGATCAAAATAAAAAAATATGTCATACTTTTCAAATTTGTAATTGAAATGCTGTTTTGACCATATACATCAAACTTGACTTCATTTAATTGCAGAAGGTAATAGATCATCAACTATAGATCCGTTGTGTCCCTAAGGAAAGTAATTGGCACATCTCAGTAATTAATATAAAAACAAATATTCGATTGGAATCAAATTATTGTCGAAAAATTGTGTTTGCTGAGAAAACATGTCTTTTGAGATTTTCGTTTTCATATTAATAAATCATATATCTACTAATGTTATTATAATTAATACTATATCTATTATATATAGTAACTATTGTCTATGTCTTTTATCAATCATTGGGTTGACTGTAATGAAAACAAAAAAAATCCCATCACAGATTGTCAAAATTCGAACCGTCTCTATTTATGGGATTGCTTATCAGCAACCTAAGGTTCATTTACAATTATGAGTATATCCATAGATTATATACGAGGTATACTATACGTATAATAGCAGAGAAAGATTGTTTCAAAAATTCTTTGAAAACAGAGTGAAAATTTTTTATTCGTCACATCAAAAAAATGAACATTTTGGCACCAGTTTTTCCCGTGAAACCGCTCTCTGGCTCAATTTTGATTTTATATTCCGCCATTGCGCCAAAATTATATGACACATTTCTCTATATAAGAGTTATTATAGGTGTATGTTATATATGTGTTAATAGAATGATTCAGATTTGCTCCAATCTTTCTGCACAAAACACACGCTTGCACACCCTATATTATGGAATCACTTATCTGTTCAAATATGTAATTTAGTCCATTTGTATGCTAATTCTTTCTATATGTTTTGTTTTCGCAAACGTTACCTAATACATTCCACCGTCTTATAGAAAGCCTTTGAAATATGTAATGTTTTTGTTACAGCTAGGAGTGATTGCAGAAAATATTGCAGACTCGATTAAAAGATCTTGGGTTTTCAGCATTTCTTTGCAATATAAATCTCAGAGATGGTGGGATTTGATACTTGATTTTATTATGAATTATTCGTCCAATATTCCTATCATTACCTTAGTTATAATTCTTTCATACCAAGAATAGGGTTCAAGGCAAGAAGAGGAACATTCAATGAATGTTGCAATTGATTCTGTTGTGGCCATATAAAAATAACATAGTTTCACAAAAGGAATGCTATTCAGTAATCTAATATCTTTCAAAATTCATCCATCCAAAAATGAAAAATATCAATTATAGGGCATGCGATTATTTTCAATTCAAAATTAATCATTATAAAATAATCGCAATGATCCTATAGCAGCAGTTTTTTGCATAATCATTATAAAAGAAAAAATAATCTTTCTTTCGCGCCCGTAAAACATCTTAAAAATGCTAAATTTACACAATATCTGGTATCTTAAATAGATTTTTATAATTCATTGCAAATCCACTTATATAATGCATTGCAAATACCAGCCTAATATATATCATACTTCCATCTCGTAACTTGTCATTTTCAGCTGTATTGTGAACGAATTTAACAACTACCAAAGCATTGTTAGAGTAATATTGGCCTTGATATAGAAAAAAAATATTGCCAAGGAAACAAGATTATTCTAAGAATTAAAAAAAATATAATAAAAGGACACACTAATTAAGAAATTAAATTCTTTTAATCATTTTCTTCGAGGTTTATACCTATACCATGCTTGACCATGAACACCTAAGCAAGGTCTTGTATTGAACAAATATTGTTGACTGTAAGGACATTGGAAGCAATAGCCGTTACCACATGGAACAAGCTGGCAGTAGACGCGTGAATTCGTTGCCGCGAAGATATAGCATGAAGTTTCGTATTCAATGTCTTCGTTTTTCGTTTCGATTTGTTTCATCGCAATCAACTGCTTCAATTTGCCAAATTGCCAACTTCTTTCCTGAGCATTACGATTTCCGTCTTAATTTCTACTGTTGCTGTTAAAGCAGAACAAAAAGTATGAAAGAGAAACATTAAATTGTGAAGGAAAAAATTTAACAGCTCTTACAAATTGTCAAAACAAATTGATAAAAAATCGTTTTTGTAGATTCACCATTCTTATTCATATTTCAAAAATTGGTCTGAGAAAAAAGTGTCATTGATATTAATAACATTTCATCATTACCATTCCAATTGCATATTTTTTGACGACATTAATAATGCATGAAGCCAAGTATAGGCATGGAAAGTATGCACCTGGTATATCTTATATTGTCGTGCTATTGACAAAACTTATTATAGAATATTACGGGCAATATGCTTTTTATTATGATTACCATTACATCGAAGGTGACCAATATTACAAGTTTTGTTTTATAACAAACGATTTATACATATTTGCAAGATCATCGCTGAAAATTTCTGAATCAATCAAAGATTCTTTTGTCATAGATGGTATCTGCAATTTTTTTTAAATTATTTCATATTTTATTGTTATTATATGAAAAAGATTGAGATAACTCAATATTTGTATAGTAAGTTCGAGGCTTAATTTCACGCAATCCAAGAGAATTTTTTATTTCATTGAAAAAATTACTTTGCAGGGACCCATTGTGCATCACATTCTGGGCAATTTGTACGCGTCTTATTGATGTATCCATCGATGCAGTGTTTGTGGAAAACGCAGCCGCATTCGCCCTTAATTAAAGGACAAGATCCCCTGTCAAGAATCTGGCAACTTGAGCACTGTTCGCTGAGGTCTGACTTACAGATTGTGCAGTTTGTTGCTTTTCTCTCTGGTTTTTGTGGTTTTGATGACATTTTATATTTTGTCACATTTTTTATTTCGAAATCTTTTTATTTTATTTTCAGCATAAGCATCGCTACAAGATTCTATTTTCACTTTATTTTATTGCGCGGAACTTTTATATTTTTTGACATGTAAATTATTCAAATTTGCCCTTTTGTCAATGTAAATGAAATTATTTGACAGCTGTTTTTCTAGCTCAATATTGAATTTAGACATTAAAACATGAAATAAATAAAATATTTATATATAGTGATATATGTTTTATGATTTCAAAATCCGAAAACTCTCGTATTTGATGAGTTTGTACTTTTTTGGCTCGACGCTTTTTCTAGTTGACCTTTTTGTGTTTTGCGATTTTTAACGAGTAAACTCCCTTCCTGGACGAATCTGATGAAACATTTACGTGCTTTTTGGAGGTGCTGATTCTAGTGGTGCAATCTGTTTCATGATCTTAGCAAGGTATTACTTAATCAAGATATGAATACAAACAGAAACACATTACAAATCATTAATGGGCTTCTGTTATGAATCTCTTTGATGATTATAACAAATCCATCTCACTATTATAGCGTTCGCTCGCTTATTTTTGCTAGAGTCCGGTAGAAAAATCAAAAAAAAAATAGAAAAGAAAAAATACACTACGCGCGCGAGTCAAACGGCATTCCTTTGCTCATACATCGAGCATACCTAAAGTTATGCTACCTCAAGTTCACATAATATTTGCTCATTGGTAACATTACATATCAAATTTTCGACTTTACATGACAAATATCAGATAATAAGTGTTAAAAATAGTGACTTTCGTTATTTTACATGTCAACGGGAAACAAATTCAACGTTTTTTTTTTTTTTTTTTCAATTATTTTGAACTTTCCCATCTTTTTCAAAGATATTTCATATTGAAAAATGCTCAAAATTGTCTTTCTCATAATTTAAATTTAGATTGAGATTCATGCATAGAATGTAATGAAAAAGTTTCACCGCAATTACAGTGAATTTAAATTTTGAGAAAATATATTAACAGTATAATAGTCATTTAAATAAAAACAAATGATAGAAATCGGGAAATTAACTAATTCCAACAAGCAGACATTAATCAAATTTATCGATAATATTATGCTGATGAAACTTAGAAACAGATTCGCAAGGTTGTTGAATTTAATTTAGTAATCCAATTGAATGCAATGATGATGCTTGATGAATCTATTTTTATATAGAATATAAAATGTAAGAAATACGTTTGCAATTGAGTAATAATTTATTCGTAAATAGGAAACTGCTCCAGATGGTATTGAATCGAGAATCACAGTTTCTTTTCATTTCTGTAACATTTTTTCAATTCATATAATCTCCGTGCGGAATTTAGATTACTTCGTTCTCGACGAGTCCAAGGTCGACATTTGGATCGTATTTTCCTGTATCTTGTCTCCTCTTGAGAACGAATGCGACAACACCAACTGTAATAATGATAATGGCGAATGCTCCAATAGCAATGCCTATTGGGATCTTCTTATTTTCTTCCTTTTCCTCTTCTGGCGTTGGTGTTGATGTGTTCGTTGTTGTATTTGTTTCTGTTGTGATTTCTGTCTCAGATGTTATTGTAGTCTCTTCCTCGAGGAGCTCCATTTGATTATTTTCGGCTGGAAGCTCCATCTGAGAAACACAGAGCGCGGTGACAAAGAAAAGAAACATTTTCTTTGAAAATGATTTTTTTTCTCTTTTGATAAGAGAAGACGATCACTTTTATAGACTCAGAATTAAAATCAACATTCATTACTCTGATAGATATATAGTATGCAGTGTTGTCTCCGTTATAGATAAATTCTGATGTCTTTATTTCGCTGTCAAGAGCGAATAATTTTTATTTCGAATTCTCGAATCATTTCAACTGTTTTGATCGGCCTTTGTCAAATGTCACATTTTTATTTATTTGCCAAAAGAAAATTCAATGATTTACATGTCAACTGTTAAATTTATTGTCATTTTTGAATTTTATATGTCAAATATTAATTTCTGATATTTACTTGTCAAATCAAATGATTTATTTGTCAATTTCGATGATTTATTTATCAAATCGTCATTTTTTTACCAAAATTAAATCACGATTACCATACGTCTAATATAAAGACCTCATTTTATTCTCATTATACAGAATACGATTGATACTAAGCCTTCCAATATGTAATTTCTTTCCTGAATATTAAGAATCAATGTAAAATCTCGCATTCAAAAAATGTCAAATGATATCATTGTTTATAATTCAATCATTCACTAATATAAAAAAACGTATTCATAGTACAGATGCTAGATTATAATTATTCCATATATTGGCATTTCTCATTCATTGGAAATGATGTTTATCAACAAGTAAAGAAGTCAAGTTTGTTGCCTGTATTTCCGATTAATAGTTTAATGTCTAAAGCAATGATATTGTCATAATATTGCAATATGCAATGCCTGATACATGTATCAGCAAAGTGCAAGCAAAATCGGTATTTCTGATATAACTTATTTTGCTTTAATGTCGTAACATAGTTCTTGAGTTAAAAAACATATTCTGCTTCATTCACATTGATGTTGTATTTTTATGGGTAACGAAATAAAGAAATATGAAACCAGAAGCTTCCAAAACGATGGAGAAAACATATGCAATGCCTGTATAATGTGTATTTGTTCCGTTTTCACGATTCATCGATATTTTTATTGCCTATAACTTCAAGTTGCGAAATCATCATCAAAATGATTTCCGAAGTGTTTCTGGGTGGTTCCTGCAGGAGTAACTCCGTTTATAGTGATTTTTATCCAAACAGAGGCTTTGTGATGTTTCAGAATTCTGTTATTTTCGATTCTATAAAATCACATGTAAATTAAATTTTTGAATTGAAATAAATAAATTAAAACATTCCAAAGCTGCAAGCAATTGCTTTGATAACAGAAGCATATAAAAGTCGAGTCAATATGTAATTAATTGCAATTTTTATTTTTATTGCCGATTTGATCATTTTTATTATTGCGATTCAAGCTTTGGGAAGATAGTATATAGTATAAAGTCGATAAAAAATATTAATTTTATGTTTGTTTTATGCATTCGATTGTTTTATTTTCAAATTATTATCATCAATAAAACATCAACGGTAACATATAGTTTCGTCGTGATGAAATTGTTAATTGCATTTTTTACTTTATAGATACACTTTATTAGACACATAAAACAAAGAATCTATCAAGTAGTATATGTTGGGGGTTAGTTGCCAAAATTTGCAAATGCATCGATGTAATCATTTATGGTGTATTGACCCCATTTTTGAAGGATTTAACGCTTAATTTCCGACAGACTAAACGATTCAATATTACAAGGCTGCAAGTTAATTTTAAAAAATATTTTTTTATTCTTACATAAACAGCGACCAATGTCGAATGTCAAAAATGACAAAATAGATGAAAGAGTGATTGAAGACGGAGTTCCTGTTTATATTTTAAGATTTAAAGGTAAACAATATTATAGAATGATAAATCCTGAGTACATAAAACATATATTTCTTAAAGAAGACTGTGAAGTATTAAATGCTGATGAATATGAAAACTCTAAATCATTAATAAGATATAAATATATGGCTCAGAGAGCCTGGAACCTTCGGTTCTTGGTAATGACGAAAGATGTAAAATGAAAGATAAAATTTATACAGTAAGATATAATGAATGGAAAAATGACAAAATAAGGAAACATTTTAAAGAATATGGTAAGTGTAAATCCTTCTTTAAATCAAGTATTTCAGAAACTGTTCGTATGAATAGGTTAATGTATGAGTCATAAATGAATTATATTTTTGGATGTTAGTGGGGGAAGTTTTGAAAAAAAAGGTGTTTTGACGCTTAGCGCCGGAAACCCGGAGGGTTCTTGAATACGTATAGAAAATTGAGAGGGTGAAAATCGAAATCGCGAAAATATTTTGCTTTGAATTTTGAATAGTGTCTCAAATGTGAAAATGTGAAAATATGAGAGAGAATAAATGATAATTAAAATTTACAAAGAGATGATTAATTAAATTTTTTCATAAAATAATGAAGAAATGCTAATAAATAATTTAAATTTTATGAAAAAAGATTTTTGATGTTTTAAATTAACGAATGTGTCAAGATTAGGATTTAATATTTAATTGAAATCGTTAATTATACCAGGTAACCAGATTACCATGTAATACCAGGTAAAAAAAATTTAGGACAAGGATTTTTAGAAATGGCTTAAAATAACGAAAAGTTGATTTTAGCAAAAAATGTTTAAAATTTGATGTTTTACGTCAATTTATGCGTAAAGATTTGAATTTACTCCCTTGTATACGTAAAATTTGATGTTTTTAGTAAATTTATAATTCAATGTACTTATTTACT
>JALKBU010000548.1:0-33868 GCA_023091735.1 Trichomonas tenax
AATAAATTGTTGATTTTCTATTTTTATTAACAAAACAATGTTGAGAGTTAGCAAGCTTACAGTTGGTATCTAAATTGCATAATACATTCGTAAGAGCTCACGTAGAAACATTTTAATTTTTGAAAAAATTTTATTCCTCATAAATAAATGATTTTTGTTGATAAAATAGATAAAACACATTAACCAAATGTGTTTTGTGTGCTTATTTTGGCATAAATGTCCTTTACAGACATGTCACTTTATCATGCAAGTCTAGATTTTTTCAGCATATTTCGACCTTCTGTTTCTCAGGTAAATAATAGGAATTAGAAGATATCTCCTATGTATACCCCGATCCAAAAAATCTAGTTGTTAGCTAACAAAAAAAATCATGAAAATACGGATCAGTTAGGACTGTGCGAAATAAGGTTAAAATAATTCATCAGGACTCGAATTTTTTTGAGTTGAAAAATATTATGAAATTATCAAAATCTGATACCGAAGACATCTAGAATATACATAGAAGTAGCATGGTATATAAAAATTTTTTATTCAAATTCACGCCAGGTTTCTCTAAGCTTCCTGCAAAAGTAAAATTTCATCTCATAAGGTTATATTTTTGAATAGTTTACATCTGATGCAAATATGACCTTAACGGTCGATTATTTTTTGAAAATGTCATTAGATACGCACACTTTGGACCAATGTCCATTAAAACAAACTGTGAATGTAGCAACACTTTACCTGACTATTCGCAACTGCACAAATATCCCCTCCAATATTAGCAATTTGTATCCAAACTTAATAACTGTTGAAATTTCAGATACCACAAAAGAAATCTTAGTGAATGCTTTCTCTAATTGTTCTAGTTTAACAAATATCAATCTTCCATCAACATTGACAAGTATTGGTAATTATGCTTTCTCTAATTGTTCTAATTTAACAAATATCAATCTTCCATCAAATTTGACAAGTATTGGTAATGGTGCTTTCTCTAATTGTTCTAGTTTAACAAATATCAATCTTCCATCAACATTGACAAGTATTGGTAATGATGCTTTCTCTTATTGTTCTAGTTTAACAAATATCACTCTTCCATCAAATTTGACAAGAATTGGTAATTATGCTTTCTCTTATTGTTCTAGTTTAACAAATATCAATCTTCCATCAAATTTGACAAGAATTGGTAATTATACTTTCTCTTATTGTTCTAGTTTAACAAATATCACTCTTCCATCAAATTTGACAAGTATTGATAATGGTGCTTTCTCTTATTGTTCTAGTTTAACAAATATCAATCTTCCATCAAATTTGACAAGAATTGGTAATTATACTTTCTCTTATTGTTCTAGTTTAACAAATATCACTCTTCCATCAACATTGACAAGTATTGGTAATTATGCTTTCTCTTATTGTTCTAGTTTAACAAATATCAATCTTCCATCAAATTTGACAAGAATTGGTAATTATACTTTCTCTTATTGTTCTAGTTTAACAAATATCACTCTTCCATCAAATTTGACAAGTATTGATAATGGTGCTTTCTATAATTGTTCTAGTTTAACAAATATCACTCTCCCTTTAAATCTAACTTCTGTTTATCCAAATTCATTTACAAACTGTCCTATTATTACGAACATCATCGTCACAGATCCGAAGACAAAATACAATTACAACGCTTTTAATAACACTGTTCAATATGTTCATAATGTTAGTGTTTACTATGACTTTCTTGAACCTATTGATCCAAGCATTGAAACTGTTTCCGAATTCATATCACGCGTTTATATTCCTTTCAACTATAATTGGAATGCCACCACAAACATTGGATTCGCATATATTCTATCTTCAATACCAAAAGTTAGATGCACATGCGGATATATGTTTCCATACAAAATAACCCGCACTCTTAAGCAATAGTAACTTAAGAAGGTGCGGCCAATCTCGATAGCTCCGAGGCGCCATATTATAGTACTTCTATTTATATCAAATGTACAGTAAAATTAACTATATGTGTTTTCTCCATTATCTAAACTTAATTTAGCTTCTCAGGTTGTGTAATGATAGCGGCTGGCCAGCCTTCAAAGATTGCTACAAGCAAGTTTAGATAAACACCACATCTCCAAAAGTAATACGCCATCAAAAACGAAAGCTTCCACTTGCAAAATCACTAAATCAATAATTCTCGAACACAAAATATTCATAAATTTCCACATTACGCCATGAATTAAAACAATGGACTTCGTTATATTCGAAAAATATTTTGATGGGAATCATAAAAAGACCACACCGAGCCTGGAGCTGTCGAGTCTATCGTGTACGATCAGTGTTGGCTCTGATAAGGAGAAAAAAATGACTAAATTCACAAATATCGCTCAAAAAGGATTTTTTTAAGAAAAAGTGAACACAAAGAAGTTAAAAAGTTTATATCTTCCAAGTAAGAAGAGATTATATCTGCAGAACATAGGATGAGTATAGAAGTATGCATTGAATATTGTGACACAAATTATAATGGAAGCAAATAGATATTTCGTAATTTAAGCAATAAAAAATGGTGATGATTGACATTTGCGGAGGTGTGCACCTATTTCAATATCGTTAAAAAGATGAATGACATTTAGTTATCGCGCTGAACTGTTGATTACTTTTCAATAAAGAAGGTACCATACGAATCGTACCATCTTAAGAGATACCTTTTTGTATAATTGACAATAGCAGTGATTTTTCTAACTCAAAGATAATCTTCAAGCAATTATATAAAATTTCCTTCAACTTTATTTATTTTTGTATCATGAAGTTAAATAACAATTTTTTATATCTCATCAATATCCATCTCTTTCTCATCTTTTTCAGTGAACAAGAAAGAAACTTCGGTGCCTAATTGATCGAATCTATCTAAGATCTTTTCTGCGTCATCTTCTGTTTCTTTAACATATTGCTTTTCTTCATTGAGAAGCTCTTCAAGGTGTGTTCTCTTTTCTTCTGACAAATCGACTTCATTGAGTTTGTAGAGAGCTCTAGCGATTGCTGTTTCGTATTTGTTTTTAGCGACAATCTGCGATCTTAATTTTTCATCATCTTCTTGCCAGTTTTGAGCAGATTCTATTGCATCCTCCATCTCATCGCTGTCCAATCTGTTATCATTTGCGCTGATTGTGATGCTCTCTTCGTGATCGCTCGACTTGTCTTTCGCGGAGACTGTGAGAATGTTGTTTTGATCTAACTCGAATATAATGTCGAACAAAACAGTGCCGCGAGGACCCGGTGGAAGACCTGTTAAGTCAAAGCTTCCCAAGAAGTGGTTATCACGCGTCAGTGGTCTTTCACCTTCATATATTTGGATTGTAACTGTGTCGTCATCGTCTTCGGCATTTGAAAATGTTCTTGTTTTGGTTACAGGAATTCTTGTGTTTCTTGGAATGACTTCGCTCATTAATCCACCGACTGTTTCGATACCTAACGTCAATGGATTGATGTTATGAAGGAGAATGTCAACCTCGTGATTCAAGACGCCGCCTTCGACGGCAGCGCCGTAAGCAACGGCTTCATCAGGATTTATTGACTTGCAGAGAGACTTTCCGTTGAAATATTCTTTAACGAGTTGCTGGATCTTAATAATGCGTGTAGAGCCACCAATGAGAACGATTTCGTCGACTTCGTGCTTCATTATGTTTGCATCATCCAAGACTTGAGTGATTGGCTGTATTGTCTTCCTGAAGAGATCCATGTTTAGCTCTTCGAATCTCGCGCGAGTGAGAGACTCAGAGAATTGTATTCCATCGTAGAAATTATCGATTTCTATCTGTGTCTGATGTTCGATTGATAAGACTCTCTTCGCACGCTCGCATTCTCTCTTGAGGATGGCCATAGACCTCGCGTTGTCTCTTGGATCTTTTCCTGTCTTCCTCTCGAAAACATCCGCGAAATGTTCAACGAGTCTCACATCGAAATCCTCGCCGCCTAAATGAGTATCACCGGCAGTGGCGTATACCTCGAAGAACGAATCTTCGACATTCAGCAATGAAACGTCGAACGTGCCACCGCCTAGGTCATAAACGAGAACTAACATCGAATCAGTGCTCTTTCGGTCGAGGCCGTAAGCGAGTGACGCGGCAGTTGGCTCGTTGATGATTCGTGTGATTTTGAGGCCAATGATCTTTCCAGCAGTAATCGTTGACCATCTTTGCGAATCATCAAAATATGCAGGGACGGTGACAACAGCTTCATCGATTTTGTAGCCGAGATATGACTCAGCGATCGTTTTCATCTTGTAAAGGATCATAGAAGAGATTTCTTCGGGTGAATATTGTTGAATTGTTCCATTATTCTCTAATTCTACGTAAGGATGGTTATTTTTATCGACGACTTTATAATTGAGGTGTGGAATTTCGTTTTGGACGACTTGATCTGAAAATCTTCGTCCAATCAATCTTTTTATCGCGTAAATTGTGTTTGCAGGCTCAGACACCAAGTATGGCATCGCAGCATTTCCAATGAGTCGTTTTCCATTTCCTATATAAACTACAGACGGCGTAATTCTATTTCCGATCTCATTTGGAATGATTTCGACCTTTCCGTTCATATAGACGCCTACGCACGAGAAAGTTGTGCCTAGATCTATGCCGATGATTGGCTTATTCTCTTCACATAAAGTTTTAATGAAGAATAAAAACAAAATCATTTTTGTCAGTTTTTGAATTTAGCCAGATAGATAAAAAAAGTTTGATAACTCTATCTTTACATGTGTTAAACAGAATCAAAAAAAATTAGCGGATGAGTGTGTTGAATCTGTTGAGCTTTGCACGTGAGGACTGGTAGTCCTTTGAGATCTGCTTAGCGATGGCTGGTTTCTTCTTGCAGATTGATTTGAGTGTTTCCTTCATTGCCTTGATGACGTCATCATCGAACTCGAACTCTTCGAGCTCGCTCTTCTTGAGGAGAAGGAGCTCAGCGAACATCTTGAGGGCTGGGACAACGATGCACTCGAATCTCTCCTGGTCAGCGAGCATGTCGACGATGTTCATGATGAGTTCGCCGACGAACTCGATCTCTGGTGAGAATGGCATCATTGTGACGAGAGCGCCGAGGAAGTCCTCATCGACTTCGACTTCTGAGTTGTTGGCGTAGACTGAGAAGACGAACTTGGCAACCGTTGGCATGATCTGGAGTCCTTCGAACTGGAAGTCCTCTTCCTCGCCCGCTTCGGCAACGAGCATGACGGCGCTCTTGAGTGGGGCGAAGAACTGGTCGGCTGGCTTGAGTGTAGCTGGGTATGATGTGTTGATGGATGTGAGGCACTCAAGGATTGTCTCGAGTTCACCGAAGTCGCCGGAGTCAACGTTATTCATGTGCTGCTTGATGATCTCGACGAGCTTCTTTGCACCGTCCTCCTTGATGGCGCAAACTTCGATACCAGCGGAGATTGGCTCAAGGACAAGAGAGATAGCACCCTCGACGTCCTTCTCAAGCCACTCAACGAGTGTGTTGCAGAGGGAAACGCCCTGGAGTGGGTACTTCCTGATGAACTGCGCGAAGAAGACGAAGTAAGCACCCTCTGGTGGTAAAACTTCGATTGGCGCATGGCCATCGAGGATCTTGAGCTCGCCCTTGACGATGCTCTGTATGAATGGCTCAACCTTGTCGGCTGGGATGGAGAACTTCTCGATCATGTCATTCAATGTGTGGAGGAGCATGTTGATGTCATCGGACTCCTCAACGAGCTTAGCACGAGCGGTGATGAGATCGAAAGCCTTGATAGCGTTTGGAAGAGCCAACTTCTGGAGGAGGCACAAAACAGCAGCGCAACCGTGGCCAACAACCTTGATGTCGTCATCCTGGAGGAGCTCGAAGATGTGGTCCGTGGCTGGTGTGATGTGCTCATCACTGCCGCCCTGGCCGATGAGTCTGCAGACATCTGTGAACATCATGTTGCGCTCCTTTCTTGATGGGATGGCCTCATTGTTGTAGTTAGCCATGACTGTAGCGATGATGCTCTTGACCTGCTGCTTTGTCTCCTGTGGGAAGTACTCCTGGCAGACGATGTGGAAGGATGTGATCCACGGGAATGCCTTGAGCTCGTTAGCGGCAACGAGGTTAGCAACAACGCCGAGAGCGTCCTTGTAGGAGTCCTCAACGTAAGCCTGGTCCTTGGAAGCAATGTCGGAGAGGAGATCGATAGCGTGGGCCTTGATGATGGCTGGATACTCGCCCTTCATGTGGTCGAGTGAGAAGTCGAGGAGCTTCTGGATGATCTTGATGTCGACATCGCCATCGTCGTGGTGGTGGTGATGGTGCTCGCACTCGTCATCGCCGCAGTCGCACTCGTCCTCGTCATCTGGTGTCAGGACAACGCGGAGGAGCTTGAAGAAGTACTTGATCGCAGCGTCTGTCTTGCACTGGTCGAGGATAGCGAGGAGCTTAGAGAGATCGTCCTCTGGGAAGACGTGGCATGCGACCATGGCGTACAAGGCGTGGTAGGCTGTCTTAACATAGGAAATGTTCTCCTCGTTGAGGATTGGAGCAACTGGAGTGACTAATGTGTCAAGTTCTGGGCATGCTTCCATGTCCTCCTCGAAGAAGTCGCAGAGGTAGTCCAAGAGGCGGCAGCCAGCGACCTTCTGGAGCAAATCGCCCTGCAAGCCCTTGTTTAGGTACTCGAGGACCTTTGGAAGGTGCTCTGGAAGCAACTCACAGAGATCCTTAAGGATTGGGGCAATGCACAATGAAGCAGCGACAAACTTGTCTGCTTCGAGCTCCTGGAAGTAAGCGTTGACGAAATCTGGTAAATTGTCGCTATCGATTGTGTCAAGAAGGACATCGTCGAAGTTGTCGAGGAAGCTGTTTGGAATCTCCTTCTTTTCCTTGAGCAAAGCGTCGCAAATGTCAATTCCGGCCTTGATAATGGCAACATCGTTCTCAACTGTTGTGAATGGGATTGTGATGATAAGTGGAACGAAAGCCTTGGAGCGCTCCTCTGTAGAAAGAGAAGCATCAGCGGACTTCTTGATAAGAGCGTTGAGCCTTGGAACATCTGTCTTACGGAACTCTGGGACCCTCTCGAGGTACTGCTGGTAGACTTCGAAGTACATTTCCAAGTTCTTTGTTGATGATTCAGCAACATCGATCAATAAGTCCCAAAGCTTTGCGTCATCGAGACTCTCTGGCTTTGGAGTGCCCTCCTCTGAGTTGATGAAGTCGGCAAGTGTCTTGAATGCCGCGACGTGTGTGTCGTTCATCATGATTTTGACAGATTTTAGGACTCGACCACTGGTCTTTGCGATTTTGCGATTTTCGGGTGTTTTACGTGATATTATTGAGTGTGGTTTAAAAATTTTCGTAAAATTTTTGACTCACATTTTTGTGCTTTCTTATTTTTGTGAATATTGTTGATGGGATACTGTCATTTTATAGCTTTCTTTGATTATTTTATTGTTTCAACAAGAGAGAGCTATGTTGCTGCCAAAAATTGTGAAATATTGCGTTATTATAATATAATTTGTGGAATTATGGCTTGGCATTATGTTTTTAGGCTCAAATATTCAATTTAAACTTATGGTGGATGTCCATTTAAAAAGATGTCTCTTGAAGATTTGACAAAAAATCTAAACAATTATATTCATTCTTCATTTTCTAGATTTTACTTTTATAATTTTCAATTTTTCTCATGATACAAATAGTATTTTAAATTTTTAAATAATACCCCTTATTACAAAATATATACACATTATATATTAATTACTTATTTGAAGATTATCGTTGAATTTTCTTTGTTTTGAAATCAAATGTGAAAAATTCCTCAATAATTCATTAAGATATTTGAAGTCTATTATGAATGGATATGAAAAATTCTTTTTTATTATTTTCATGACATGTAAAATATTCAATATGAATGTGATATGACGTGTAAACTGTCATAAAAATCAATGCATGCTTCACATAAGGAGCATTCATTCAATGAGTCTAAGAATTCGTCTGAATGTCCGATTTTAGACTTCAAACAGTACATTGTCATTCTTGGCCACTACCAAAAAAATAATCAAATATTTTATAAATATCGAGATCTAAACAATGTTGAAAGAATTACAAACAATACGAAATATCTTCCAGATGAGTGCATATTGCGATACTGGAACGAAATTCTCGATGCAAATGGTTTACCAAGTTTATCAAAAATGAAAACTTCGAACAGGCCAATTTTAAGTCAACCAAACGATAAAGAAGATCCAGTTAATGTCGAGCACAGACTTCGTGTGGCATTTCCGCTGGGATCTAAATTCGAATTTACAAGTCTTGCAGATAATACCGATGTTTCTGTTCACATGCAGACAATGAAACAAAGCCACAAAGTTGCTTTAATAGAATTAATGAAAGATGTTCTTAAAAAGAACGTCTAAAATTGTCTTTCGATTATACGCAAAGAATTACATGAAGTCCAGCACTCATCAAATCAATCTTTTGTAAATTTCATTTCTGACTGATAAAATGGTTACATATCATACGTTATTAATGAAATAATGAAAACATACTTCGAATTTAATCTCCAAAGTCCTATCATTGATCTGCATAATCACAAAACTTACAGAACATATAAACCTTCAAAGAAGATCGATATTAATCAAATAATATATATTATTGAATATTTAAATATTCGATTTTACCTTACAGAAGTAGAGCATAATTGTTAGCTTCCTAAAGTATATTATGACCATAGTATTAATAACCAAAATCAAAAACCAATAAAAATTTCATCACTGGGAACTAAACTTTTCTATTACAATTTTTTTGAATTTAAGCTCTATAGGCTATAGCCAGTCTATATTTTGAATAAAAGAATTTGAACAAAAATAATCGTTTCCAAAAAATATTATGGAAAACGAAGAAGAAATTGGAGCGAAATTTGTCGCGACATACTATCGATTAATTTACAGGTGTCCATCAGCGATACCCAAACTTTACGACACTCACGCGATTTTGAGGCGAGATCCACCAAAAACGAATTTTCAATTATGTTTATTGCAACATGAAATAATTCCATTCAAACCGAACGAATGCATCGTCAAAATCTTCCGTCATATTACATATTCCGCCGGAGAAAGTTTAATTGTCTCTGTTTATGGCTCATTATCAAATCCAATCGATACGAAAATGTTTCATCAGCAGTTCATGTTGAAGAAGAATGGACTGAGGTGGTTGATATTTAGCGATAATTTTTATGTTTTTAGGTTGCAAAATGATCTTTATGGCGTTGTTGAGGAACAACCGCAAGCTCCGTCCTTCAATCCGATGCCACATGCGTCAGCTTCGGCTCCAATCCCTGTGCCAGTGAAAAGAACCGTTTCTACACCGGTTCGAAGTAGGCCTGATAATTTGGACGATGAAAGATCAATAACAATCATGAATTTGTCGAATAATTACAATGGAAATGATGTTGTCAACGCTTACAAAGTATTTGGTAATATCACAAGCAAATATTTCACGCATAATACGATTTATATTGAGTTTGAGACCGAGGAAGAGGCAAACAATGCCGCAAATTCTCGGTTACCTCAAGGAATGCCGACTAATGGACATATTAAAGTCGAGCGCGGAATTATTCAGAAAGAATCAAGAAATTCACCTTATATTCCACGTAAATGACATTTTAACGTTTTGAGGTCAAATACTTTGTTTATAATTTTTGCTATATATATTATAGAATAATATATTAATATATTTCGTATTACTTAAGTTCTATCTCTCCTATATAGCATAGATATCATATTGTATTTACTTTTACATGTTTTTTCTTATCAAATGAATGATATTTGTTTTTGATAGAGATGAATAATGCATATAGATAAAAATATGAACTATATTCGTATTTAAATGCCGAAGAACAAATTGATATTAGCATGAAAACAATTCAACTTTATTCATTTTAATTTTTGAATATTATTTGTTTTTTTTTATTGGAGCTGGCACATGTATGCTTACTGCAATTCACTCAAAATCACTAAAATCAATATTTTTCATGATATTTTGTTATGATCAAAAAAATTTATATTTAGAATAGTTTTATTACAAACAAAATAAATATACAAAAAACGATTAAGCCCTACTTGCTGTCAGTCTTGATTTGATTCTTATCAATTTCGGACGCATCGGATCGTTAATCTTGCAAATTTTTAGCCTCGAAGTGACGACATCGAGCATTCCATTCTGCTGCATCACAGAGCACGGAACAGCAACAGCCGAAACACTATCGAAGATGTCAGACAATATCGCAGCATCTTCTGTCTTCCAGAACTCGAATGTTGCGTTTATCAATTCCACGATATTCGCGCGATCATCGAGAATGAAACTTGCTTCAGGAGTGATGAGGATTCTGTGAATAGTGGCGAGAGAACGCTGTCTTGTTGTGTGATCTGTGTCCTGCAGCAAACCAAGCAACTGCCGCAAGAAGGGAACGCATGCTGCAGCACAACGAGGATCAACAGTGATGTTGGAGATGCAAATCAAAGGGTATTCTCCAAAATTAGCGGATCCGCACAAACTGAAGAATGTCGGGATCGAATCGAGCATTACTTTTGCATCGGGTATTGCTGCAGACATCGCTGCCATTGCCATCATTGCAAGGATCTTTTTATCGTCGCTGCCATCCTTCATTATCTCTGAAACGCGTTGAGTGATTCCCCATTCATCCATCAGCATCGCGCCTTCGATTGTTGTCGAGAATGTTCCTATCAGTCTCAGTGCGCAATCAGAGAGGAAATCGGAAGAAAGCGCTCTGATTAAGAATTTTCTCAACAATTCCATATCATATTTAACGAGAGCATCCGGTCCTTCGATTGCAAGAACAGCAGTGACACACGATGAAGCAAGAGCAGCAATGAGATCTTCAGATTCCAGCGCATTCAAGAATGCGTGCATCAAAACTTTGAAGTTTGGTTCTGTGGATTTATCGGCGCAGAAAACGTAGCATTGCCTCAAAGCGAGCGCTTTGTTGACTGGATCTGGACCAGATATACATAAAGCGAAACATCCTGCGAACTGTTTGCGAGATGAAACTTCTTTGTAGAGAACACCGTTCCTCATGAATAAAGCCAATGTCTGCAATGCTTCTCTCGTTACTCTGATATCTCCTTTACCAATCGCTCCTGGGAAGCTGTCAGCGAATGCTGCGATAGTGTATGCTTTGGGAATGACCTGGTTATCACTGCCCAACAACGCGCGGATCAAACAAAGCGCGAGAGATACAATTTGGGTGTCTTCATGACCAACGAGAGGACATAATCTGTCGATTCCATCATTGGATCTCATTTGTTGTCTCACTGCTTGGAATTCTGAAAGTTTAAGCATGAGAGTGATCGTCTGCTTGAGGATTGCTGTCTTCGACTCAGGAACAGCATTTCTAATGAGGTTTTCTACAGAAGGATTGAATATATCTGAAGATTCGAATAACTTCCGTGAAAGAATGTTTCCTAGCAGAACAAGAGAGCGTTCTCTTGCAGACAAATCAGCGCTCAGCAAGAATGGAGATACCCTGGCAATGTGCGTCGATGAAAAAGTTGCGTTTCCGTGTTTGGCAGATATTAACAAGCAATCAAGAAGCTGTGAAATGTGACTTGTCGACAATCTCGTCAAAATGTCTAAGATAGCAATAGGGCCGCCTGCTTTGATGAAAGAATCAACTTGAGAAGGCTCCCTGAATAACTCAGCTGTCAATGCGATCAAACATGTCGCGACGTGGCAGTCGTTGCATGTCGAAATTTTCTTCACAAGAAGAGGCATTATATCGAGTTTTGCGACTTTCTTCAAATTGTTTGGATCTTCGAGCGCAGCAATGAGCGGAAGAATCGAACCATTGCCATTGATGAATCCGTTAAGTAGATCCGATAATCGCGCGTTTGTAAGCGATTGCACATCAATTTCGATCGAAGATGCTTCTCCAAGGTCGATGTGGTCCTCAACACCGGAAGAAATCTGTGCTACGTATGCTTTGAGCTGCGTTATGTCTGTTCCCGGGAATGTTATCGCTCCAGATTCGAGTGCACGAACAATCGTGTTGAAATCGGGTCTTTTGCTTGGGTCCGAGTCCCAGCATATCCTAATGAACTTCTCCAAGTTCTGCGGACAGTTCTTTGGAATTTTAGGACGATTATTTTGATTAACCACAGACATCGCGATTTGAATATCGCGTAGACCACGATACGGAACATCCCCTGTCAACATCTCCCACAGAATGATGCCGTAACTGTAAACATCGGCTTTTTCATCGTATTTCTGTGAAATTAAGACTTCTGGAGCCATCCATTGAGAAGTTCCGATTTCACCGGTCATTGGCTCAGAGCTGTTGCTTTTGACCCTCGCCATGCCGAAATCGCATATTTTCGGGAAGTTCTCAGCATCGAGCAAAATATTCAATGATTTAAGATCGCGATGAAGCATTTGATTGTCATGCAAAAACGCCATTCCGTAGGCGACTCCGAGCGCAATAATCGACAGTTGTGTTGGTGTGAGGCGATTTGAGACTTCTTTCGTGTGTAATCTTGAAAATAAAGAGCCACCGCTCATGAATTGAGTAACAATGCAATAGGGAGGTTTCGTACATGCACCTACAAAAGGAAGAATCGCAAAATGTCGAAGCCCTGCTAAAATTCCGACTTCTCGTTTGAACATTTCAAGCATTTTTGCGTCAAATTGTTGATTTCTGAGTCTCTTCGTAGCAACGACCGTTCCATCGCTCTTTCTATAGCCGTAGAACACTTCTGCAAAACCTCCAGCTCCAATTCGCTTTTGAAGCTCCAAATCGTCGAAATCTATCTCCCACTGCTCGAAGGGAGAAAGGATCTTCGCGATCACCGATGGATCGAGGACTTTTTCCTGCTCGTTTGTCTCTTCTGGCGGATTTTCTCTTCGATCCATTGGAAAATGGAAAACTTTGATATAAACAAAGTCTCCTCATATCATAGCATTCAAAAAACCAATAAAAAAGTTTTATTTTGATCCCCAATTTACATGTCATATACTGTCACGTAAATACACATTTTACATAAATTCTTGCCACGTAAAATCATTTTTAACACAAATATGCCACGTAAATCATATTTCCGACAATAAATGCAATTTTGACATGTAAATCCGATTTTCATTTTTTTTTTGATTTGAGATGTTGCCTTCTTGAAAAAGTCAATACTGGGGCTTTTCTAGATCATTTTTTGCAGTGTTATTATAAATGATTTTCAAAAATTGTCATTTTCAATTTTATTTTGAAGTATGTTATGATAGAAGATTAAAATATTACAAACATTTATTCAACATAATCACGTGTAGGGCAAATAATAGGGATTGGAACTTTCAGCTTAACTATGAGTGACTTTTGAAGCGTCGACACGAATTGGAAAGTGTTTCTAACGAGACGCGCGTGATCAGAAAGTTGGGAGTTGTTCTGAATGCTTCCGTTGTTCTTTTCGACGAAGCAAAGACGCTTCTGATGTCTTCTGAAGATCGCGTCCATGATTTGGAAAGCAGGAGCGATATATGTCGCAGGAATGAACAAGAATGATGACGATGGCGAAATGTTAATGAGTTCATCAACGATCGGAGACCATTCAGCGAGATCAGCATATGAGAAAATGAAGAGAGGCGAAGTTCTTGTGATCTCAGACACATCAATTTGATCAATAGCAATTGGATAAATATCGCAGAACGGATATCTCTCAGCATACTTCATCGTGTCCCTGAAAGGATCGAAAAGTGCGAATGGGAACACGAATTGTCTCTCGAACTCTCCAACCCATAGTTTCGGTGGAGATGCACATCCGAGAGTGTTCAACATGTTCCAAATGTTCTCGTTGGACCTCAGTCTCGATATTACTCCATGCTTTTCGTTGTCTGAGCGCCATTTGAGGATTACAGGACGCTGGATTCCATGCGGTGCGTTTTCTCGTCTGAATGCTTTGAAGAATCCGTTCGATCTGATGACAGTGCAGTGTGGGAACATCAACTCGAATGGAAGGAAGTTAAGTTTAGGACTTGCGACAACAACAAGTGGTCTCTTTCTTGCTGCGATGCTGACTAATGCTCCTCGTGTGTCAATCTTCATATCTTCGCTGCCATCAAAGACGCTCGTGTCAGGAACATTCTCGCTGTCTTCGAGTTCTCCTATGAGTGGAATTTCGCCGAACAATAAATTGGCGAGTTTCACGCATTCAGCGGAGAACTTTGAACCGAACCTGTATGAAGTAGAGATGTTTGGAACAGACACTATTAGATTAGCGAGAGCTTCAAGGAACGACGACTTGAATACAGATGAATTGAAATCGAAGTTATCAGTCAAACAGTCCAAAACAAATGTTCCTTGTGGACCAGATTTCAGCTTCAATATCTTCTTCTGTCCGCTCTCCGGAATGTAAGTCATTAACATGCCATTGATAGCGATGAGGAAAACAGATGTGTTGATGGAGTGTGGAGGGAGTTCAGTCAGATGCTGTCTTTCGCTTTCTTTCCTGATGTTATCAGCAATCTCTTCCATCTGTAAGCAAACGTGTCTGTTGGATTCATAAACTTGGTCCTCAGTCAACCTGTTCTGCGTGAAGAGCCTAACATTGCTTCGATTGAGCTTGAAGCGTGCCAAAAGATCCCATTCCTTCGAACCAAATTTCCTGTCGCTGCTTGCTGGTGGCGAATTTTCGTAGTTCCAGCAGTACTCTTTGATGATTGGCATGAAATTAGGGAATCTCGGGTTTGCGAGTTTGGCAATTGACGCCTGGACTTCAAGGGTCTCTCTGATGTTGATGTCAGGTATGTATCTTGTCATTCTGTGCATATTCGTGTAGAATGATTCCATGTCGTTGAACATATCGAAGACAATCAAGTGGCGATTGATGAACTCAGAGTTGAACGTCAGGAGAAGAGTGATAAGGAGCCTTGTTATCCTCATCAACATCCACCCCATGAAGAATCCAATATCACGCATAATGAAGCGATGCTCATCGAAGAAATACCTCCGCATGTTCGTCAAAGCGTAATTGAAGTATGTTTCAGCGTATTTCGTCTTCTTTCTGTACTGCATGAATAAGCCATTGATGATCTGCGCTCTGATGATGAGAATTGGATCCATGAGTGTGCGTGTGAGCTTATCAATTGCGTGGCAGTGCTGCTGGAGATGTTCGATGATGTTGGAGGTCGACAATGTGATTGATTCGAAAGACATCGGCAGGAAGTTGATCTGTTGCTTATCTGGTGTCGTTGTCTCGAAAACTGGTTTCCCGTAAGTGAATTCCTGAATTGTTGCTCTCTTGAAGCCATTCGTCTTCAAGATCATCAATAAAAGTGTTTCTGCGTAAGCTAATTGAGCTTCAAGGCCTTTTGCTGGGTTTCCGCATCTGTCGTAGCAAATCATCGAATAGTTGAATGATGCGAGAGTTTCTGCAAACAACTTCTGTGAGTTGAACTCTCTTGTGCCGAGGAACATTCCGAATTCGCGCTCAGTGAGAGTCAAGTCATGCTTAATCGTGAATGTGTCAGGTAACGAATAACTGCTCTGCAAGAAAACAGACAAAGCTAAGCCTCTCAAGTAACAACCCAATGCGTGTTCCTTCGCCGCATTCGTTGTCGATGAGTAGCAAATGAGCTCACTCCAGAATATCGCCATCTCTCTGTCACTCCTTGCGATGCAGTGCTTTGCGAGAGATTTGAGAAGTGGAACAGTTGGATCAGAGAGCTGCGATGTAGAGATTGCGCCGACAGTCTGCGATCGAGCTCTTCCTCTTAATGAAAAATCTGGCATCGAAACGAGGCCATTAAAAGTGTTTCTGCTGATGTTGATCTTCTCTGTTAAAAATCTCAAATACTTCTTAACGAATGGCTTCTTAACTGCATAATCGACGCTTTTAATGAGGTTTTCAGCAGCAGTGAATTGGTTAACTTTCAGATATAACTCGCAAAGGAAGATTGCGCAGATAACAAGTTGAATTGTATCCGGTCTAATGACTTCTTTGATTGCGTTTTCATTCTCCTTTGTGTCAGTTGTTTCTGTTATCTCGGATACGTTCTTAATCAAGTAAGACAAGAACTGAATGCCTTCGACGTTTTGCCCACAGCGTTCATATATCTTTGCGAGAATCTGGGCACTGAAAATGGCTTCCATAGCCAATCCCATCTGCAGCAGCAACGAAATGGAGTATGTGTAATAGAAGATGGCCCTCTGAAGGTCTTCATTCTTTTTCGCAATCTTTGCAGCTTTCGAGGAATGCGTTGGAGACTGAAGAGTCAACATAAGAGTGTTATCAATGCACTCAGCGCAATATCTGTATTTTCCGCATTGATCTAATGCTTCAGCGAGGACGAAGAAAGCCGAATTGATCCATATTGTTTTAGTTAACATCGGATATTCCCTCAGGAGAACATAAAGACCTTCATATATAAATCTAATAGCGATGGAAGGCTTCGCTTCTTGCATCGCAATTCCGAGTACGAAAGCAGCCCTGAATATGAGATACGGAGGTAGAGTACACGTGGAGTATAATTTGTAAAGAGCGCCTATTCTATTCTTGCGCTGATTGATGAATTCATTTTTAGATACATCGGGTGTTAAGTTTACAGTGAAAGGATTGAAAGTTAATGGATTGCGATTTTCGAAAAGCAGTGTAATGTCCGTTAAATACATAACGAGCTTGACCTGTTCTGAGAGAATAAAATTCTGGTTTGGAAGAGACCTTAATTTCATATTTGGATCAATATCGCAAATTTCGAGTTTTTCGGGTATTTGGCTGATCAAATAATTGAATACTGTATTGCATTGATTGATGTCTTGCGTTTCTATTGCTTTATGACAAATAAATTCGTTTCTAAGAAGAGTTTGAAGCGGAGCATAGTTACCGAAGAACTCATGGCTGTATATATTGATAAAATGAAGAACAGGAAGAAGTTGAAGTGCTCGAGGATCAGAATCTGGCTGTTTTGGTATTAAAGGACGTATATCTTGTTCGTAAAGTATTTTGTATATACCATTAATTTCACTTTGCGACAGTTTTTTAGGCATGTTTGTTGGTAATTGCGACTTATATAATTCTTTTAAGAATCTTTCTTGAACAATTTTGTCTCTGGACACGTAGTACGACTTTATCCATGTCTGGAATTTGTCAGGTGTCATTGAAGACTGCCCATTTTCAAGTTGATAAGTCATCATAACGGGAGAATCATCCATAGAAACGACAACTTGGTCTGAGCTTCTCGAGAGGTACTCGAGTGGGTTTGTTACTTCATTTTCTGCCAGTTTGATGAGTGAAAAACTATTTTCGATTGAATTTCGTTTTTTGTTGATAAGTTTGAGATCTGAGAACGAGTCTGAGTTATCGTCATCACCTTCTTCAATGCTATCGGGTGAATACTCAATTCCTGTAATTTGTTCAGGTTTTGATGATAATGTTGCGAATTTATCGATAACTGATGGTAAAAGTGGGTTTTTCGGGAATAAATGTATTAAAGTTGTGCAGAACTTCAGCAATATGTTGTCGTAAGAGAATTCTGGAAAGAAAACAGAAATTGGCGCCATTGAAGCGCATTTTGCAATTTCGAAAAGAGATTTCATATAATGTGCACAGGCAATGTTCTCATCTACAGTTGAAGCATAATACCAATGAAATAAAGACGATAATTTTGGATCCATATCGTTATTAACAAATTCTGCCAGATTTATTGACGAATCATGAGGTGCGCTGACGAGTTTAAGCTGAATCAGAATCGAAGTTTGTATGTTATCGGTCGAAACTTTAGAAATCGAATTCAAAAATTTTTGATAATCTTTGTCTTTGTAGAAATCATTAAGCGCATCGACGAGAATTTTCTGAGCCATCTTCTGTGGAATGAAATCCAACGCGTCTTTGAAAGGTGGCGGCGGATTAAATTTTCCCAAAAGGCTACAGAGTGTCAATGTATGCGAAGAGATTTGATTATACTGTGTAATTTTCTGCAGCTTAAATGACGACGCTCCAGCTCTGCCTTTATTCGAGCTAATCGTTTGAATTGCTAATTTCAAGCCACCTGGTTCATTATTGTCCGAGAAAAGATCATGAAACTCATCGTTGACGACTTCGGTCGACCTTAAACCAATGATAGCTTTGGGCTGTATTTGCAAGCCCCCACTCGACATTTTTAAAATATAACCTTATGTTTTCTCGGAATTATTGAACATCAACAAACACAATAAATCAATCGACAGCATATAGTAAAACTTATATAATTATATTCTGTTGTTTACATAGTATTTTTGCGTCTATAATTGCTATCAAACAGTACATAAATATATCGACCAATGACATAAGAGATTGTTCAACAATATAATTTGTTAAAAACACATATTTTGAAAGTAATAATAAAATTATCTAAGTGACGTAGAGGGTATACTATGTGTTTGACAATTGAAACAGACGCAGTACAGAAAATAATTCCGATATCCGTTAAGAATAGTTCGCCTTCTTGCCCAGAAGTATTAGTTCTTGAAAAAATCGCGACTTTCAACGAGGTTATTCAAAATTTGTTATATATCATTATTTTAAAGCCTTCAAACATTTCAGTTTGCAATCTGATGTTGAGTATGCAAGAAAGATATATCCATTTGTGTTGTCGAAATGTCGATTTTAAGGATGGAGAAATGATAAAAATGCAATAATATGTTTTTTTTCCTCAAGTTAACTTGAAACAAATACCAGTCAGATTTTCATCATTTTCATGTTGTTTGTGACCTCTTTTGGGTCGACGCAGAGCATCCTCATCATGATTGTGAAAATGAGATTGATTGAAAAAAAAATATCAGATGATAATCAAAAGAGACTGATTGATGCAATACTATAATGATGATATATATTGAAAACAAACGAGGTTGTCTTCATTGCATGTCATACATAATGCCTTTGCGTTCTCATTTTTCTTTTGAGCGTGAAGTTAATAGATAATACTATACTTTATATTTAACAAAAAGAAAGGAACAGTTATTAATTAGTGATGAAATGAAGAATTTCAAGTGCGCAATCAGAAACTTGAGGATCATCATCTGAAATCTCAAGCAATGCATCTTCAGCACCAGAATCAATAAGAGTTTCACGCATTTCATCACTTCGATCGATTTCGATCATCTTTCGCTGTATCGATGTTAATATTTTACAGATCTGTTTCTTTGTGCGCTTACTCGATTCAGTAAGGAGACTCAACAGAGAAGAAATAACTTCTGGATGGAAAAGCTGGACTCTGTCAATGTACTCCTTCTTAGTTTCGATGAGATTAACCGCACCGACTTTTGTATCAAATGTTCCATTAACGATGATTTCTAAAAGTTGAGGAACAAGATTTGTTTCGCTAAACAAACGTGTGCTGTGTGTCGCATCAACAGTTGTCAAACATTTGAGGGATTCTGTCTGTATCTGATGTGCTTTGTGAAAAACTAAGCTCACGACTTTTTCATAATTTAATCTTTCGCGATTCAATGTGTTTTCGTTCAATCTCTTCAACAATCTAAGTCCACATAGCTTTATGTTTGTATGGGAGATGTATAGAAAGCAATTATTCACATATTGAGTTAATTGGCATCCAGGAGAAGTCCAAAGCGTGTCTAGAACTTGGTGTTTCTCGTATGTGTTTGCCAACAGGAATGCAATGTTTTCTATTATTATTTTATATTGTTTATCGAACTGATGAATCTGTGGATCAGGAATTATTTTTTGAAGCAATTCATTTGCACATTGGAGGATGACTTGTAGGTCACCGACAGTAAAATTACCTCCTATTTGATATGAATACGTTTTCATCAGCATTAATGCAGTAGAAATCAAAGAAATATCTGTATTAGCCATTATTACTTCATATAAACTCATAAGGTTAACAATATTCATTAATTCAAGCGTAGCATCAGGCGAAACACTTGCGAGCTTTATAAAAATTTCAAGAATACACGTGATTATTAATGTGTCCGGTTTCTGTATATAATTCGCTATGTGGGAGACGATGTCCTCCATCATTTTACTGGTGACCTTCATATTTGGCTGGCAGAGCATTATTTTCAGTAATAAAAAACCGAATTGAGAAATTACCGGATTTGTAGATGATATTTTGCTATACACTGATTCAAGAAACGAATCCATAAGTGTTGTATCGCTCAAACTTTGCGAAGTAAAAAAAGAATCGGCTATATTGGTCGTTTCTTTAATTTCATCCTCGGAATCAAGGTTCGTTCTCTCGATTAAATCATATATGGATTCATACGAATAAGACTTGCTATTAGTAACAAGTCTATTATTCGATTGAAAGGCAGATTTCATTGATTTTGGAAATATTTCAAACGTACACTAAAATCCAATTAATTCGTTTTTCTTCGTCAAAATTATATTATATTTATAATATCAATGCATGCTTTAACAAGAAATTCATAATTTTTTATAAACACATAAAATTATGTAAGAACTACATAGCGCACTAAATTTAATTTATAAAAAACAATTTTTATCAAATAAGAATCGAAATTGAAAATTTGATAAAATAGAAGTGTATCAACTCTGGGGATCAGAACCAGATCAAACATGTATGGGCAAATATAACTTTTATGTGATGCCATACATAGTTGTAGTGTTAAACATATATAATATCGTTTCATATTTTTCATTAACAATTTGATATCAGCTTATTATTGAGTAAATAGCAATATTTATTATAAATATATCACACATCAACAACATAGTAACATATTACAAATAATACAAGCTCCTATTTGAATAATTGTTCAGTATCTAAATTTATAAATACACGAAATCATTGCGGAGATCACAATATGCATAGATGTATGCACATATTACATGTTTTTAATGTGATGCACCAACTTATACTCATAGCCTCCCAATGAATATGCTGAAATTATTGATTAATAGAAATAAAGTGTTCAAAAATAAAAAAGATGAAAAATAATTAGCATCAGGTATACTATTTTATTAATGTAAACAGTGTCAAATAAATTGTGAAAAAACGTAACTTTTAACCTTATCCACTTTTTAAAATATAGTTTATTATAACATTTACATAATGGTAATGCTAATATTGCCAATTTTGGTCGCTAAAAATCAAATTTGAGAGTTAAAACACTTCTGATAAAATATTTTCAAAAATTGTGAAGAAATGAAAAGCATAATAATCATATTTTCATATGTCAAGTCTAGTTTATATGTTTTAAAAAATCAGTAAATTTGAAATTTGAAAATCAAAAGATAATCATTATTGAGATGGAAAACATGTACAAAAATTCATGTCTATGTAGGGTATAATAAAGAGTCACGAAAAAGCGAAGTGTTTACATGGCAGTTATAAATATGTTTTGACATGTAAAGTATGCCATTTTAACAAAGGGTGTTCTATTAAGCTTGATAGACTCTCTAACAAGCTTATTAGAGGTTCTAGCAAGCTTAATAAACTCTATAATAAGATTTTCAGATGCTATAACAAGTTTAATTGAACTTTATAAATACCGATTCTAATTAGCTAACCAATTTTACATGTCAAAATGAAATACATTTGCCATGTAAATACATCACTTTTTCGTGACTCTTTATTATACCCAACCCATTATCCGCTATACATATAGACAATAAAATCCATCACAGGAGGATGAGCTGGTAAATCGAAGGCAAGCAATTTACAGCAATCATATTCTGTGATGGAATGAACTGTTGTGGCGGTGGCTGGATGTACATTGGCGGTATTATTTGTCCATAGTCAGGAATGTAGTTGACCATGGATATAGGGTTCGGCTGTTGGTGAACGATGGACTGTGATGCACGATTAGAGTTACGCTCAATGATTCTCTGGAGACGGCAGCAGTGTGTTCTCACGCATGCAGCTGTTCTTCCAGGGAAGTGGGATGATATATAAGCATAATATTATCGAAATCATGTCTAATAAAGGTATTAAGTCTTAACATTTTAATAATAATTTCTATTATGAATTTTATAAATGATGCAATAGTCTATTAAAGATAAATCACGAATTTGAAAAAATGATATAATTTTCCAACAAATTTAAGGATGCCAGTCCATGGAGATCAGATATATGACACCAAGGGTTACATGTGTTTACTCCAAAAGGTTAAAATCAAAAAATAATTCACCTTTATCGGAACAGATGTTTTTGCTTTGATACTGTTTGGTCTTAAGTGCATCCATTTGTAATCTTCTTTGCATTCGTACATTTCAAAACCAAAAACATTACGTTGTTACATTTATAATAAAAAATTTATTCAAACAAGGAGTTGCTGCTGCTCAAAAGATATTGGAGACGATGGATCGTTCTCAGTATTGCTATAATTTCTCACAATTGGTTCCCTAAACGGGTTAGGGAACATTTTGTATGTGACCATATTGAAAAACGGGAGAATTACCCTTGGTAATAGCTCCTTCTCATCGCGCACAAGCTTCGGGGCAGACGAAACTTTGATTTCGATTTCAAAAGGCAAAGTATGATGAGGCGAAATGTTACGGCCTTCTTTAATAATTCTGCCTTTCTCGTCCAACTCATAGTACTTCTCAGTGCCCTCACTAACGTAGGTAATCCACTTGGCTTTAGTATGTGACGTTGGCCTTCCGCGACGCATTTATTAATAAAAATAAATTTTGAAAAAAAAAACGAACTGAAAAATTGAAAACCAGAAATTTTTTAAATGGCCATTCCATTTTAAGGTCTCCAAAAGCAGATAGTACATATTTTGTTGAAGATTTTTGAATTTGTTAATTTCTATATATTTATGATCTCCATATAACATAGAATAATATATTAGACATTGTTTAGGAAGCTCTCAAAATTAAGGATTTTACATTTATTCAAAATAACTTGATTATTTGTATAAAATTTGAATGATAAATCCGTTTACTAATTTGTAAATGGCATTCAATTTTGAATTTTTTGAAAGGAATCATTTTGAAAATTTTGTATTTTTTTGTACCTCCATTAATTGGGTATCCAATACTGAACAACATAAAAAGGTAGTTAAAATACCCGTCAAAATTATTTTTGTATTAATTTTATCATACATCAATAGTATATATCTTGTGTTCCTGAGACTTTTCAAAGCACGACTCAATTTTTTCTCAGTGATAAAAACTTCAATCAGCCCAACTTTATAACTGCATATAGCATTGGGAACTTATTTCATTTTTCTTTTCAATATTATTTTTTCACAATTCAATTTTTATAATGCTATTATTTTCCTTTTTTCTCAAAACTGCATTCAATTTATTGCTGAGCGATGAAAAACAACAACTCAATAATTTTGACATGTAAACTCGTCACTTTTCTACAAAGGTCGATAACTCTTTATGGTTTTGGATTTTTTCAGTTTTGGATTTTATTTTTGCTGTAGTGTTTATTTTCGAAATTTGAGGAAATTTTACCAATGATTCGTTGACTTTTCGCAATTTTTAAAATTTATTTAATCCAATCGTCAGCGACAATGGTATTGTTTGAGCTTTGATTATTGTCCAATTTTTTTTATTTTTTATACATAATAGTTTTGGATCGTTTGTGATGATTAATTGCTGAGTTATTTGAGTTGAATTAACAATTATCCTTTTCGGCATAAAGATGTGATATATGGGTCCTAAAATGTTTAACGTCAAAAGATCCTTTGTAAAAAAGGTTGGAAATATTATCGAATCAAATTTATTGAAAATTCAAGCTCTGTTAATGTGAAATACCTGTGTTCCTTGAGGAACTTTTGAGATTTTTTTATAGAGTTTCGATGGAAATAATAGTTTATTATGGCAACATTTTAATTTTCGTACAGTATCGATTTTAATGGTATGTTTCGCATTACTCCGTTGTATGCAGTCTATTTGCATATTCTAAAATGCCAAATTTTGTACATTTTTTCATCGACAAATTCAAATTTTCAGTATTTACGCGTCATTCTTTGAATTTCAGATTTTCTTTAGCATTACAATCGAATGTCTACGGAAAAAGAATCACATATCCTCATATTTATCACTGGACTAAAAAATCATTCCTATAACATTCAAAAACATTCCATTGTCTTATATTCGAAAAGCTAATGATATCCTAAGGCATCAATATCATATGTTTCTAAATTTTGAATATATTTTCATTATCCTTAATGAGAAACGCTATGATATTATTTGCTTTCAAAATTTAAACGAATTTGCATCATTTCTATTAACTAATTCCAAACTTTATAAAAATGATTCGATATCATCACATTATCATTACAATGGAGACATGAATGCTAAAATATTTCGTTAAATAGTTGTAGTTGATCTGTTTATATGTGTTCTTGCAGTGGATGAAATATTGCTCATTTCTTGTGAAATTCTGGAAATAATTGATTCCTTTGACGAGAGGACAGTTTAAGAATGTATTTGTCTCGATGTTGATTTTGCTTGCGAGTTTCATGTCTGCAGAGATATTTGACAATTTAGGAACGTTATTAAATGCATCCGTTCATATTGAGATGCAATGATTCATTTGACTTCCAAAGACTAAATTTTGAGGCTTATTGTCAATTTGTAAATGAATTCTTTTGTATTTCTTTCAGATTGTCTGGTAATGATATGAATGTTCCAGAATAGTCTCTGAATGCACCTTCTGATATTACTTCCAATCCATATGGTAAAAATATATTTGAATGACTTCGTGGAAATGGATGTCCACGAAATACAATTGATGATCCAGAAAAGATGATATTTGTAACTTTGCAATCTGCGAAACAATGATCTTCGATTCTCGTTATTATGCTAGGAATGACTAAATCAAATGAATAATAATAAAAATGGAGAGAAGAATTCTAAAGTTCTTGTTGATAAATGAAAGGACAATTGTCGAGGAAAGTTGTTTGAAGCCCAATAGAATATTGAATAATCAGATGAATACAAACACGAATCATAAAGTTTGTAGTTTGTATTATCTTCATGTATCGTTATATTCTTCAGTGTAAATATTCCATTGAATGTTGCCGATTGTGGTTTAAGAGATTTTGGAATGAAAATTGTTTCGATGCTTGATAAAACCACAAATCTTGGACCTATATATGTAATTGAACTATCATGTGGAATATTGATTGATGTCAATAAAGTACAACTTTCGAATGGAGCTATCCAATATATACTATCAAGATAATATCCATGAATTGTTGTCACTGATGATGGGATATCAATTGATGAAATTTTTGTTTTAGAAAATGCAGCAATGCCAATAGTTTGGATACAATTAGGCAATATAATTGATGATAGAGATGATTCTGCGAATGTTCCTGTATCTATTGACTGAAGTTTGAGGCAATTTGATAAATCAACATTTGATATTTTTGTGAATCGATTAAATGTTCCAATTCCTAATGAAAAAATGTTTGAATTGATTGGAAATATTATTTGTTCTATAACATTTCTCAAATTAGATAATACTTGATTCGTTATTCCTGAATTTGTGGCAACAGAATCTTTGATCTTTTCGACTGTTTGAGGAATCTCCAGAATTGTTGTATCTGAAACAGATGACTCTGTTATCCATATTCTCATATATGATATCATAAAGTATCAAAAATAATATTAAAATAACATTCAAAATATGTCAACTTTTTCAAAATGAATGCCGGTTGAGCTACACAAGCTATTCGATTCTTTGGAAATATTTTAATTACTATATAATAACAATTTATATCATCGATTAAAATTTGATTTTCATTGCTATATATCAATCTTTTAATTAACACTGATCATCATTACGAAAATTGGTATTTGATGGACTAACTACGAACTTTTTTGTATTAGTTCTTGCGAAGTTTTTAGATTTATATGTTTTCAAACCAGAACCAATTCTAACCTCTGTTATATTACTGTGAGGAAAGCACATTAAACCTAGAGTAATCAAACTATTCGGCAAGATTAATATTTGCTTTTCAAAAAAGCAAACATAAAATGCGTAATTTTCAATTGTTTCTATTTCTTCAGGGATATCATAAAATGTATTTATGCGGCAGCTTCTAAATGCGCTTTCGCTAATTACCTTTACCGGATAATTAACACTATTGTATTGTACTGAAGCTACAATTTTAATATCTGTTGGGCAAGGTAACTTGTTTATCAATATAATAGTTGATATTATTAACACTAACATAAGCCAACTTCTAAAGGGAATGAACAATTGTGCTACAATATATGTGTTTAAAATAGATATATTTTAAGATAAAACATCATTTTTGCTTTTAATAAGCAAAATAAAATGAACATTTTTAAGAAAAAGCTTATTTTGACTGTGTATTATAACATAATATCAACATGTAACAGTTATCAGTTATACTTGAAGAAAAATATCACCTTGATCTCTCTTGCATCGATATAATGGAAGAGCATTGAGGAAATAGAGAATAAAGTAAACGACAGATATGATGAGCGAAAGGAAGCAGAGAACAATGAAGAAAATGCCGAAGAAAGAATTTTTACCTCCGATTCCATTTGTTTGAGCTAAAACAATGTTCTTCTTCATTTTACTCTCTCCGATTGGATAATTATTGTTGATTGTGACATTGAATTTAGTGCCTGCTGCTATATCATTGTTTTTAATAAATCCAAATAATTTTCTTGCTGTGTGTAATGGGGAAACTTGGAGCCAGTTGATAAAGTGCTCATTAGTTTGTTCTCCTGGGAACTGTTCTGACTCGTTATCTCTTAGCCAATAGTTGTAATATTTATCAGTCTGATTCTTAGATGTTTTGAAGACTTTCTTGTATTCATTCTGTGTAATTCCTGATTCTATGATCGTATACTTGTTTTCAGCGATAGAAAATGTATCGTTAAATAGGGACATTGGGAGAGCACCGCATGGAACGTTAAGTGGACCAACATCAGGCTGTTTGCATGTTGTCTCATCCTTGAAAGCATTCCCTTTTAATTGATTCCAACTCTTTGAGCTTGCATATGCAAAATGGTTCTGACGGAAGTTTTTTAGTTGGTAGTAAAACAGCAAATCTCCTTTAACTTTTATAGGAATCTCAACTTGTACATTACAAACAGGATCTTCGCAATCTGAATAATCATATTCGATATCTAAAAGTGCTCTGTTGGACGCCATAATAGACGCACCGAGAATAAGCGATATAAGAGCGAATACACCATAAATTATGGCCGCCCACAAAGGTGTTAAAAATGGTTTGCACGCAGGAACTTTCTGCTGTTTGAACTTGTTGTCGGAATACGGAATTTTGACTTCTGCCTCATCATCTTCGTTGAAATCAATAGTTTCGTGTAACTCAGAATTCTTTGTCGACATAAAATAGAGCGATCATAATATTTTACATGTCAAAATAGCATTTATATGTCAGATATTTTTGAAAAAATATCTATAATACGATTATTTTCCATTCAATACTTATTTATAATTAGATTTCTCGGGATCTTTTCGATATTAACTGATGGGTATATATGCAGCTGCTTTACCAAATAAAAATTGTGATTAATCGAGTAAATTTCGAGAAAATACTGTTTTTCTAAAATGAACATTCTTTGATCAATATCTCTTTATCTGTGAGTAATATTGAAAAATTGCAAAGATAATATATGTAATTTTTAGTAGAAATTAGAATGAATTGTGTTTTGTAACATTTTGTTGAATTTTTGTGATTTGCTAATAGTTCATTTCTTCGAATATTTGTTTTTATGCCTGGCTTACGTTCGACTTTCCCTCCCACTTCTTGGGGTGAGGATGGCCATGGGCCAAAACATGTTATCGATAAATGAAAAGATCAGACATTGACATTTAGAAAACTAGATTTTGGCAAATTTTATCATAAAAATTGCTGACTACATAGATTGTACATTCTATTTTCCTTCTTAGAGTGTGATATAAAGGAGTTAACAGTCGCAATTAAATTTTGACATGTAAAATCAAATCTGACATATTCCAAATGATGTGTTGATATTTTGCTCTAAACATATGTATTATTCATTCAAAGTTTGCCTGATATTATTCTTGAGATTTGCCGATTTATTTGCTATGTAATCTAAGAAACATGACGATTTTTATGTTGAAGAATTTAAAACTTAATGAATTCATGACGGAAAAAGCAGTCAATCAAGCTTTATTTGAAGCTTATATCAATGACAATAAAAATACCCTCTAATTTTGCTATATTTATATAAATCATGACAAATTCTAGTTTTAGAACAGAAAATAATCATATGATTCGATATTGCCAGTTTTCATGTATTTTTCGTGCGCTTTCGGGCCAATAAGTTATTTTTTTAAAAAAACGGAATCTGGAAAAATCCAGGATTATTTCCAAATTTGCATCCTTACTTCAGTCAGTACATATATTGTTTTAATAATGATTCACAATGATACCATGAAGAAGAATATGAAATATCAAAAATTGTATAGAAAAGAATTCATAAATTCAACGTTGGGAAATCTTATTTCTTTCCAACATATGGAAGCTTTTGGAAAGCGTTGGACAAATTCTAACAATTGGACCAATAATGTAATTAGGTGTCATAACAGTTAATAAGTGTGATATGCGTGCGTCCAAAATGTTCATAATGTATTCATTTTTGCACCACTTGAGATCAATATTTTTACAACTCCATTACCTTTAAGACAAGCAGAATGATGAAGTGGTGTCATTTCATAGTAATCTTTTGCATCAATGCTTGCACTGCTTGAAATCAATATTGTTGCGACTTCATTTCTGTTACCAACAGCTGTGCGACTGAATCGCTCCATCCATTGCAAAATCGTTAGGTTCAATGTACAAAAGACATTCGTTGATGATGTCTTGATTTCCGCCGATGTAGCTGTATTGAAGGCACCTTTTGCTTAATCTAATATTGTTGCTACGAAGGAAACGAAAACATTTAATTGAACCGCAAAAGCAGCACCACTCAAGAACGATCCTCAATCAAAATGAAAAATGAAGATCAATTTTGGCATGTAAAGTTATAAAAAATACCTTAATTCAAATATGATAAATTAATCTCTTGGCTTTGTTCCAATCGCTTGCTTGAGGAATTCAAGGAACATTGGATCAACCTGCCTGCCTGCGAATATTCCATCTTGATTTGCTCTAAACTGTTCCTCAAATTCGCCCATTAATTTATGGAAGTTGCCTGCCTTCTTAACTTCTTCTCCCATATCATCATCCGATACATCAGCTTTGACATCAACATTCTCAACTGACTTGAGGAGTCCATTATATTTGGCTCCGAAAACCTTCTGCATGTCTTCATCTTTGTATTTGAACATGCACTTCAAGATTTCCTTATTCTTGGATCTCTCGATTGGAGTCAAGATTGTATATCTGCCTTTGTGCATTATATCAATGCTGGCACCATGCTTGAGTAAGTAGCAAGCAATTTTTGTGTGATCGCCATTAATAGCAGCAACCAATGGAGTGACATCTTTGGAATCTGCAAAGTTCAAGTTTGCTCCACCACGAATAAGCACTTTTGCAACTCCAAGTTTGCCCTTGGATGCAGCCAAAAGAGGTGGCATTGCCCCCTCACTGCCAATCAATTCCTTGTTAGCACCGGCCTCAACGAGCAACTTCGCACACTTGTGGGAATTTTTAATTGCGCAAATATGTAAAACAGTATTATTTTGTTTGTCTTTGATTTCCAAATTGGCAACATGATCGATCAAAACTTGTAAAGCCTCTGCATTATCGAATTTGCATGCAACGTGAACAGCAGTGTGTTTATCTCTATCGAGACGATCAATTTCAACTCATTTTTCGAGAACTATTTTCATGATTTCGGCATTGTTTTTAACAGCAAGTAATCCAAGAACAGGTCTGTTATCACGGCCAACAATATCAAGCCTTGTGCCCATCTCAATCATTCTCTTCAACAATGCATTATCTTCGATTTCAACAGCTCTTTCAATTGGCATCATTTCAGGAGGTGTTGGGAAATCGATTTGCTTAACTCTATCAAGAATCATGTTTGCGATTTCAGCATTACCCATTCCAAGTGCCATAAGGAGAGGAGAGTTGCATTTGTTGTCTGTATACTCGAGCTTGCAGTTTCCTTGAATAAGAGTTTTAGAAACTTGCTTTCGTTCAACTTGCAAAGCAATCGAAATCGGAGCAATGCCTCTTTCATCCTGAATATCGAGATTTGCCCCCTTTTCGATAAGAAGCTTGCCAAGTTCCAAATCTCCATTGTATGAAGCGCCCCAAAGCGGTGGCTGAAAGACTTTGTTAACAAGATTTGGATTTGCGCCTTCATGGAGTAAGAATTTAGCAGCATCTGAATGTTTGACGTTTGTCGCGAGATTAAGTGGTGTTTGACCATCGTTGTTTCTTTCGTTGATATTTGCACCAGCATCTAAAAGCTTTTTGAGAGCGAGTGGCCTCGAAAAATCGCGAATTCCTGAGTGGAGTATTGCCTTTGACATTTTCTTTAATGTTAATTGGTGCCTTATGTTTGATGAGCATATCAAGGATCATAATGTTCTCTATCTCTGCAGCATAATGCATAATGGACTTGTTATTGGGATCGAGAACATTAACATCTGCGCCATTTTCAAGAAGATAAAGAACAATATTTGGAGAATTTGATGCAACACCAATAAATAAAGGCGTCATCATTGACTTAGGTGAGAAATTAACGTTAGCGCCTTTCTCGACGAGATACTTCAATAGAGCAATGAAGCCATTGTCTGCACCACACATTAAAAGAGTCATATCTCGTTTATCAACGAAGTCAACATTCTTGACGCGATTGAGTTTCTCAAATAGTAAAGGAATGTTGAAAGACTTAACGATCTCTTCGAAAACTGGAGCGAGTCTGTACTTTTGGACAAAAAGTGGTGACAATTCCGGATTATGAGACATCGCGAACATGAACATTATATCCTTTGTTGGAGTGACTTTTGTTAAACAAAAATCGATGATTTCCTGGTTCTTTGATAGAAATGCGCATCCTAATGTGTTCTGTGTGAGCTTGACCTTGTGGTTCTTAAGGAAATTGAAGCATTTGACGCTGTCGCATCTTGCAGCGAAATCAAGAAGATTTGGATCATCACCAATCCTAACATTTGGTGTAAACTGCTTAGTTTTAGCGTATTGCTGTAACTGATCGATTAAATCGTTTGCAACAATGTATTCGATCGTTCATGCCTTCAGTGAAAAGATTAATTTGTCTGTTAGTATTCTTCGAGTTTCTTCTGCCTCTTGGCCTGGTATCAAACCTTGCCTGACCAAAATTGTGTGCATTATATCGGAAATGTCGTCATTTGAGTTGTTTGGGAACATCTTATACTTATTTATAAGCTTTTTCATGAAACGGAGTAGAATTGGCTGCTTCTTGACGTAGTATTTGTATAAATTGCTGACAATAACAGCAAAAACACGCGCATCCAACAAAATTGCAGAAATAACTTTAGTAACAGCGGTATAAGTTGGGTCAAATGTTGGCTCAGAGAGGTCTCAAAACATGTCTATCGCGATTGAGATTTAGTTTAACTCTGATGTCATTGGATACATTTCTTCTTCGGTCATTTTATTTTTTTAAACGTCATCATTGCCACGTAAACAATTTACTTGGCAAAAACATCTCATTATTATTTTCGATGTTTTGCACCTAATATATGATATTGTTTAATATCTATCAAATAATTAAAAGTACATTTACATGCATATTACGTGTCTTATGTAATTTTATTGAATTTCTGTATATGAAGCGAAATTATCAAATTGTGTATTAAATTAGTTTTTGTTTATATTGATTGTTACAGATATTAGGCCTAAAAGATTTTTTGATGTTTTCATATTGAAGAAATGCTCTAAATAAATTGAAATGGAAAATTATCGATTGAGTTTTATAAAAAAATAAGAATATTGTTTTATAAATATATATAAAAGTATTAATACACAAGTTCTATATAGTAAACTTAAAAATACAATGGAAAATTGAGGAATTTTGATTGTTCATTGTCGGTTGGTTTCTATTTTAGGGATAACCATGTGTGGACATGATGCATGAGTTATACGCTGTTGTGTGATGTGATTCATTAAAGACAAAACATTGATAATGACAAAAATCGGATTCGACATTCAATTGAATGATTAAGGTTAAAAATTAAATGAAATAAGATTAGGGAATGCTCCTTCGGGAGTGGAGTAAATTCTACAGTGGAAGTGTAACTCCTGATGATTCTGAAACAAGATATGAATCCTCAGCATTCAGTGGTAATTTTTATGTTTCTGATAGCTCGTTTTCAAGTTTAACCAATAGAGCAATTGCAATAACATGTTCTAGTGGCACAAATTGCTTAATTGAAACTACTTCATTCACCAGTTGTTCAAGCACAGATCATGAAGGAATGGTACATGCAATCAAAAAGCGCTGGGCTGGAAATACGAGAGAGGGAAAGAAAATGAAAGCACATAAGTTCGACGATAGAGCAGATAGATTCGAGAAAAAGCAAGAACTACAAAATGCTGAAGAAACTGACAATGAGAACATCCTTACTTTCAAACTCGATGTGTCGGGCTGCTCCGATGAACAAATTGCGATCATAAAGACTCTCTTCCAGAATCTCCGTAGAGATAAAGCAGGATATAGATTCGATGAATTTACACTTGAGCTTGCTTTTACAATCAATTTCTATTCACTAAGTGCGCTTGATGTATTAGTACAGAAGCTTCCTTTACCTTCAAACTGATCAGTTTATAGACATTATGGAGAAACTCTACAAATCATCAAGCAAGCGCTATTAATGAGTTAAAATATCCAAACATCGTAAATCAACAGAAAGTGTATGGAACAGTTGCAATTGATACTATGAAAATGAATGAGTGGTCTTCAGGAGAAAAAGGCAAAATGAACAGTCTCTTTGTATTTTACTTTATGCCTTTATCCTGTGATTTGCAGAAGCTCATTATGGCAACAATTCCATACTTTCATGGAAAATGTAATGAAGAAATACGGGATAAGATTGAAGCAGTTCTAAATACTGCGAAGCAATACTTATCTGTGCGTTATGTGTGCACTGATGTTGACGGCGGTTATCGCCAATATCAACTTAACTTCACACAAAATGTAGATTTCAATAATTTCGAAAATGTCCAGCCGACAATTGATCAGAATATCGCCGCTGAGTGTCCAATCTTTATTACAAATGTTATTCATTACGCTAAGAATAGACGATCAGCTCTCATCCTCTATGTCGACAATCATGTTGTTTCTCCTGTTGAAACAACCATGACATGTAACATCGAAAAAATTCTTGACACTTTTGATGTCGGCGATGCTCTTTATGATGTTGGAAGAAATGCAGCGATGCAAGATCACTATCCAATCGCGTTATTCTCAATCTCCGTATTAAGGGCCTGCACTTTAAAGGGTTACTGGCCTGATGTGATTTATATTGGATTGATTTGCTTTTGGATGGAGGCGATCCGCAACACTGTCCTAGACAGGGAGAGCAGGTTATGTTTACTGATGATTTCATACATGATAACAAATAGACTATATCAAGTATTGAATGATGATGGCTTACCTAAAGATGTTAAAGCCACTGGAGGCAAAAAGTGTTAAACTGCAAATATTATTTTGCACCAAAAGAAGCTATCGAAAGAGCAATTGTGATAATTGCAGTTACATATTATGAGCTCGCGCAAAACGACCAGTTGAATTTCAGTCGGTTAACTACCATGTCCTCTGAACATCTTTTCGGAAGGGAGAGAACAAAAGCTAGACCTAACGATAGCTATGAAAATACAGTCAATAACTTTGCAGCTATAGTTAGTAATTAGATGTTCGCACCATCCACGACTACGCCGTGGCTACTGCGAACATCTTTTTAAATATATTTACGACAGAGTTAGTTTTACAAGTTAGGTCCCCCCATATAAAAAATAAATTTTTGA